>JAGYYJ010000957.1:0-110385 GCA_019671005.1 Hibiscus mutabilis | reverse complement strand
CACCGCCATCATCACGTCTAAAATCCCTTCGAAACCAACAACAACTAGTTTCAGTATATATACAAAGACAACAAAAAACATCAAAACATTCATTTTCAGAAGTGAGATAAGATTAATTACACTGTTCTCTTCTCCGGGAACTAGAAAAAAAAACACCAACGGATCACCGGTGAGGCTTAAAGATCCATTCTTTGAATTCTCAAAAAGAAAAAAAGAAGAGCTTTCTCCTTCTATCTTTTGTTTGGCTGTGGTGTTATATATGAAGGGAAAAAGATTGGGTTTTTTTTCTTAAAAAAAGGAAAAGAGAGAGAAAGAGGAGGGATTGATTTGATACTGAGGGAAATAGGCATGGGTGATAAAAGGCAAGGAAAGAGTCCCCTTAATACCTGACAGAATATCAGACTTTGTTTTTTGTTTTCACATCTCAAATCTCAATCGTTGCTGCTGCTGCTGCTTTCTTTTTCCTTTATCAAAGCAACTTAAACAGACCGTCTCTCTCTCGGTGTGTCTAAAATATGCAATTAAGTCTAGAATATCCAAGATAAACTTTTTAGGATCCACACTCCCAGTTCCAGCGCGTGTTCTTCACAATCTTCGTCTTCAACGATTTCTATAGTGTAATATAAATATATACATATTGGAGGATATTTTTAAAATTAATTTAAAACACTTTATACTTTGTATAGATCCAATCATATTAGTCGATCATCGTAAATACAATATTATTTTTTTGAATAGTATAAAGTATATTTGATAATATAGTATATATTCTTAAATATTCTTAACTTTTTAATAATGTATATATATTTTACAAACAAAACAATTAAACTTAGGTCAATTAAACTTAGGTCAACATCACCTGCTTTTTTACTTTGACTACTGTTGGATTCAAATACAATATAATCTTGATTATTGTAAATAAAATTAATTATTATAAAATATTAATTGAACATAACTTATACGATATGTAAATTAAATTAATTTGAACAAAATACACAAATAAGTTGCAAGATACAAATCAGACCTTCACATTTAAGATACTAATACCTCAATCTTCTTATTTCAGTCAATTAAAATAATTATAAACAATTGCTAAAAATATGAATATTAAATCTCTTAAGTAATGTTTATTTGAATTCTAACATTGTAAATAAAAAAATAAATTAAAAGGGTACTTCTATAATAAATATATATAATACTCGATTTACATAAATAGTTTAAATTTTGATATAATTATTACATGTATAACTCATATCGTTGATATATCATTAACAGACACTTGCATTCAAGTATTACGTATAATATTATTCTAAAAAAAGTATAACGTATAGTATTTTCTCATGTTTATAAATTTAAGAAACTCTCACGTATTTACATTTATTTTCAAGATTATATCATGCACATATTGATCACAACAAAATCATAAATACAATACAATGATATTTTAAAAAACTGGAAAAAGGCAGGCATGAATGTGCATGGGTCGAGAATAAAGAGGACAGAAAATTATGGAGGAGTTTGCATGTGGCCTCGACATCTGAATTCACCACCTTTCCTCTCTCATCCCTATCATCACTCTAATCCTCTCTTAGTATATTGTAAGTAACAAATCTATAGAATGTGCCTTAATATATATTGCATATCCTATTTAAAGATTTACCAGCATAGTTATTCGATTATGATTTTAATCGGGGATTGACGCATAACTTTAAGTTAGGAACGAACATATAAATTTTAAGAGGATAAAAATAAATTTTCAATAGAAAATACATAAAAAAAATTTCTAAAAAAATTTAAAACATTAATTTCAAATTTTTAATATTAACATATAATCATTTTAATTAAAAATATAATTTCATTTCTAAATATTTGATTTTAATTTTATAAAACATAATTCATGGGAAATGGTGATAATTGAGATGTCTTGATTAGTAAGCAAAGTGAAAACTATACGTTATCAACAAAAGAAGGAAGAAAATGTTTAGTTTTGGACTAAATTTTTCAAAGTTGATATTTTTACGTTTTATTTTCTTAAGACTCAAAGAGTTGGCAATGGAACCATCGATGTATATTGTTGAACGAGTCAAAGCCTCAGTCATGTTAATTAAAAATCAAATTATTTGAAAAAATAAAATCAAAATAATAGTAATTGGTTAAAACACAAACAATGGCAGACCAACGTAAGTGGTGTTTGATTCTTGGACTACCCGCACCCTTAAGTAGAATTTAATCCCATCAATCTTAGGCCAAGAATACGCGTATCTACTTTCATACACTTTGCCATTTTAGATGTATGAATTTGGTCGGTTTGAGCTTGTATTTTAAAAAAAATCAAAATCTTTGAATTAATCAAATTCATGGTGTTAGATTTTAAATTAAATTCTATAATTATTTAGGTTTTTCATAATTAACTTTTCTTTCAATCAAAGATAGGTTAACCAAGTCTGGGTGTAAGCTTAAAAGACAAGGTGGGATGGGACATAAATGGCTTAACATAAAAGGCGGGGTGGAAAGTGATTTAATGTTGTTTAGTGGTAAATATTTTATTTTTTTTAAAATTAACTTTAAACTCGTGTTGCAATATGTCAAATGCTACTATTAAAAAATTAAGGCCAAGGCCCAAGGGGGGATGGTGAAAGTGTTAACATACCCCGCCACTCGCGCTTGTTCCATTGAAAGCGGTGCCACTAAGAAGATTGCTCTGAATTTAAAAAAAAAATTGAAAATTCAGGGCAACAAATAACAGTTTGACAGGTGGACCACAAGTGAGTTTGACGCCAGCAGACAAATAAAAGTTTGACAGGTGGACCACAAGTGAGTGTATCGTGAGTTTGACGCCAGCAGAAAAACATCATATCCTATAAGCATGGGGATAATTGGAGTGATAAAATAGAATTACGAGTAATTATCAAATATTAATGTGTGTTATGCCCATTTAACTTTTTAATTGAAAGGAAGAAGTCTTTTTAACTTTTAAAGAGCAAATTAAATCCACTAATAAAGTGATAAGGCTAAAGAAAATCCACTAATAAAGTGACAAGGCTAAAGAAAATGGTCCTGAAAATCCTGTCTATTTTTTTAGGAGTTAATTTCAAACATTTACATGGTTTAAAGGGTGAGCTTATAAAATTTGGTCTTGAAAATTCCCACCAATCTTCCTTGGTTTTAAATCCAATGCGTTGCTAATCTTATAGTTTCGTTATCATAAAAAAGATGAGAGTTTACGACTCAAAATTCAATGGTTTTTGTGAATAAATACGTATATTTTTTGTTAAGAGATATATAGTCATAAAGAAAAATACAAAGTGCTCCCTAGTGGTAGATCATGTGGGTGGCATTACAAAAATTAAGAGATGTGCCAGTGGTAGAAGAATCAAGAAATAATAAAATCAGAAGAGCATGGTGTATGTGGTTAGTAGTTTAGTAAGTTTGTGAAGAAGCAATGGCACGCGAAGCACAAAGTGAATGGGGAAGGAGTGGGACGGCCGACAAGCGAAGGACAGTGGCAGTGTCCACTCAACGGCGCGGAAACAGAGGATTTTGGCTATTCTTATGCCCCTTGCTCATTTCCTACTGTCAATTACTCTTTCATGTTTCTCGTTTTTTCATTAAAAAAACACAGAATATTCGGTGGCGGCAGCTGCAAATCTCGTTATTTAATTCATTCACTCTCGAGTAAGAGTGGACAAAACTCACTGGACTCAAAAAAAAATTAAATTATTCTACTTAAAATAAAAAAATTAATTTGTAGTTTTATAAACTCAACTCAATTTTAAAAATTTTTAAATAAAATTTGAGTTATAAAAAAATTAAATAACTCAAAAATTTTAATAATTAGTTGATCATGTCATTTATTTAATTTAATTAATTCCGGATATTGTTAAATATGAGAATTATCATATTGTATATGCTATAGAATGAGTTAAAATTTCAATGTGTGAAAAGTATATTAATAGAAATTATATGGCTCTACTCCATCGATCAAGTAGTAGCTGCTTAAATGCTCCTTCAAACTGTATATATTTACTTTCACAAATTTGATAATAAAAAATGATTAAAAAAGTAACGGAGATTTGAATCTGAAACTCATGGAATGAAAAATAATTAGACGAATTAATCCAATCAAACTTTGGATCAAAACTCTTTTTTTTCTTTATGTTGATTTTTAGATTAAAAAGTAACTTAGATTTGAATCTGAAACTCGTGGAATAAAAACCCAAGAGTCCAACCCAAAACCCTTTATGTTGATTTTTAGTATTACTCAAAGGGTAGAGGGCTAGAGGCCATGAGCGTACGTAGGAGTCTACTTCAACTTATGAGCAGGCTTACAAGACCATGTGAACTATGCACATTCAAAACCCCAAAACTGCTCTAAATACAGAATAATTTTTAAGGTAAACTACCTATTTAGTACCCCACCTATTCATATGTTTCTGTTTTGGTCACTCAACTTTTTTTTTTGACAAAATAATACCTAACCTTATGATTTGTTTATATTTTAGTACTCCGTCATTAAAAATTAACAACAAAATTACGCGTGAACATTTTTTTTTTTTTTTTCTCCTCAAAAAAATGTCACAACATTTATTAATTTTAACGGCAAAGTATCCTAATTAAAACAAAATGTAATGTTAGATATCATTTTGCTAACAAAAATAATTAGTGACCAAAACAAAAACTCGGAAATAGGTGGGATACCAAATAGGTAGTTTACCCTAATGACTCATTATATCACTACTACATTTTCAGTATGATTATGAAGCACGTTTCATAGGCTAATTAATTATTATGTATTATATAATATATATTCCAAAAACATTAAGATATTTTCATATTCCACTTTGTGTCTGTCAAAAAATGTCAAACATGCAAAAAAAAATCCACCAATCAAATGCAGAAGATAAAAAGTGAACTCACAGGAATATTAACCTACACTTTGTAAGTTATCCAGGAAGCTCAGTTTAATCACTACTCTTTAGGTGTACACACAAGATGCTGGGAATCAAGAATCGAAGTCTGTACGTGACTGCCAGGTATAGCCTTAGATGAATCACCTATTTTCCATTTACATATTCAAGGAGAAGCCGGTCGAGCTCAAAATGGTGAGCTAGAAGCCGCTGCAACACAAAAACATCCAAAAACAAATTATACAAAAAACTTGAATAAGAATACACGAGTGCTGAACATGCAATGTCAAACGCCAACTGAAAAAAACATAAGATGGATTTGCAATTTCACTGGTTCCACAAGATTTGCTGCATCAAGTTTATATGCAACATGGGCATACCGTAGTTATTGGAGGTGTAGGCATTGCTTCAAAATTGAACTTGGGAAATCGTGAAACCTCTGTAGCATTTTCAAATAGTATATAGGTAGGAAGCTGTCCCATGCTCCCTGTGAATACAAGATTCCCATGTAAATTCATTATAATTACCAACATTCACAATAAGTAATACAGTCATAATTAATATATGTTACTCACCTCCAGGAGAGATTCCAAATTTTTCTGCAGCATTTGGGAAAAGTCCAAGATCAACTATTCCGAATGATAGATTTTTGTTTGAGTATCTGAACAAGGTCAACATTGAGTACTATTAGAAACTTATTAATGACAATAAACCAGCAAAGAATATAATTTTGGAAACCAACGTACGTGATAGACAGCTCAGGAAAACACCGACTGGCACGTCTGCAACCAGATGAAAATGAGGCACGGAATTCTACCTGCCAAAAGCAAGGTTGTTACCCACGAAAAAATGGGGCATCAAGTTCATTAAGAGATAATAAAATTGAATTTTGACTTTTGTAGCATCAAAAGAACTTGGCTTACAAATTTACTTCTTTAACTTGAACTTTCCCAGTACAAAGTAACTTCTTTACGCATAAAAGAGCAATGTCGGTGCTTTAACCATCATCGTATATAATACCAATGTTCCCCTTATATTGTTCAAGAATTACCACTAACTAATGGGTAAGACATGACATGGCTTTGGTACCACTTAAATGCAGAGGTTATAACAACTATTCCGTAAGTCCCAAGAGCATGCAATTTTAAGAAGATATCATCCTATACATTATTGAACATTAAATATCTAAGGAAAATAAAATTGGAACCAACCAGCCAAAATCTTGATGTGTTCCCTTCAGTTAGCAAGGCTTCCAATTGCAATGGTGTTAGCTTACTTGAAGAACCTAGAAAATTCAATTCATATACAAAAGAAACAGCATTCTTATCAAAATGGCGTGCTAGTCATTCTATAGGGGGAAAACGATTCAAAATTCATTAGTACCAAGTTTTTCGAAAGGCGGATGTTGTGCTAAAACATACATCACTGGAAAATAAAAAAACAATGTCATCAATTTTTAAAGGTCCAACAATCAGTGCATAAAATTAACATAGCAAGATAAGCAAACGATAATACCTGAAAATAACACTATATACCACAAAGTCAAGTGATAGTCCATTATTAGAGTAAGGGCAATAAGAAAGATCTGAGAAAAGGGGAACTTTTAGTTCAAATCGTATTCAATAAAATCGTATTCAAATAAAAAGTTTAAACTCAATTGGATGGTTATAATATTTTCTAGAAATTTTGTTTTTATAATATTTTGAAAAAAGTGTATATTTTAATTGATTTAATAGTTATAGAATTATGTAAATGACGTTCTTTAAAAATAGTAATTAACTACTAGTTGAACCAAAATATGTTGGTAAACTTTTACAATGGAATTAATTAATGTTAAGAGCACTGAGTCCCGGTTGAAATTATATTTAATAAATTATGTTTATTATTTTAAAAACTATAGCCTTAAGAGAGGGTGGGGCGAATGAACAAAAGTAAAAAAGAGAAGGGGGTCGGGGGGTCGGTGAGTCTGTGTTTTAGCAAAATGGGAATAAATATAAGCAACCATCCCGAAAGCAAAAACGATAACGTTCCGACCCACGTGAGATGTCTCGAGGGAGATGATAGACACATGTGTCATCAGTATTCTCACGTGACCATCCGGCACGTGTCCTCACGTTATCGCGAAACTATATGCTAAAAGGAGCACGATAATATTTTCTCATTTGTTCGAATTCGAAGCATCCTGGAAACGGAAGAAACAAAGAGGATCAAGCCACGTGGCATTGATCACCGTCAGATCTGGCTTTTGACACGAGCCAAAGCACTCACATGGGTAGCTGACACCACCACCCTCCCGCCCTCTATCACGTGCACGTTGGACCCATTCATGCAAATCTAAATTAAAATATCTAAGCGAGTAAAAAAAAATGAAAAAAGTCTGTTGAACGCAGACCTCCACGCCAAGCAATGCCTTCGGTTTCTTCACTTTTTTCAGAATTTCCTTCTAATTCAAAGCTAAAAGGAAAAAAAATATTAATATTAAATAAAAATAAATATCTTTACAGCAATAATTAAGAACAGTTAAAGCCTTATCCGCTCTTCGGACTAGTCTCGCTTTGGGATTAGTGTCATCGGCATGGGACCCACTTCTCCAGTCTCTCCTCTTCTTGATGCTTGCCACGTGGTCATCCCTACGACGTCCAAACAGTTTTTTCACGTCGATTTTTAGTTTTTACACCATGCAGCCGCATTTCCAAAAACGCGCAAAATTCACATTAATTAGCAGTAAAATTTCTCTTTCATTTCCTACGTGGCAGTATAAGTTGGCAGCTCCTTCTTCTATAAATCCTGGCCGTTCAATTAATCAAGTTTAGCTGTAATAATCGTGCAAGAGAATGGACTTTGAATATAATACCCGAATTAGCAGGTGAAATTAAAAAAGCGTAAACTACAACAGAGATCTCTTAATTATAGATAAAATTACATTTTGGTCACTTAATTATTAAAAATTACATTTAGGTCACTCAATTATGAGTAAAATTACATTTTGGTCACCCTTTATATTTAAAAAAATACATCAATTTCATCATTTTTTCTTCCAAATCACTTGTATTCTTTGGTTAATACTAGGGTACTTTATTTGAAATCATTAATTAATCTAATACATAAATTGATATATTTTTTAAAAATATGAAAGGTGATCAAAATATAATCTTACACATAATTGAGTGACCCAAGTGTAACTTTTAATAATTGGGTGATCCAAATATAACATTTTTCATAATTAAGTGACTCAAATATAACCTTTAATAATTGAGTGATCTAAATATAACTTTACTCGTAATTGAGCAGCTACATTATAGTTTACCCTAAATTTGACTTTAAAGAGCGAATATCAGAGAAGAATTAATTAAAAATCGTAAGCGCAACTCTTGAGGGGGAAAGCAGAGGAATCGGGCTGTAAACTTGGATGCTAATGCATAAGCCTTTGCGACAAGATTAAAAGATCGGTTCCAAAGGATTGGATTTGAACACAATTTAAAATCAATTCTCCCTAATCATTGATTAATTAATTTGTTTTTACTTCATTACCCCGATTAAGCTCGGCAAATTATCTTTAATTAACTCTAACTAAAAATACACAGTTTTATTTGAATTGCCCTTATTGCCCTATGTGACTTGTGAGCAAACCGTGGTTGTAAGCAATGAAGTAATGATTGTGTGCAATATGTGGTGTGTGTCATTGTAATAGACTTGGGTGCTCATCACCAGTCATTACCATCAATCATCAACTATCAACGACTACACGTGCGATTAGGTTTATATCATCAAACTAAAGCAAACTTGCGGGGCCCTTTCAAGGTGACCCCAGTTTGGTTAATCCTTGGTCATATCATCATATATTAAAAATCAAATATTGAAATTTAAATGCTGAATTAATAGAATAACACAGTTTTTTTTTATTAAACATAGATATTTTACAATTTAAATAGATATAAAATAAGATAATATACGATATTTTTGAAAGTGTTTTTTAATCATTAATGCTTGTTTTATAATTTGTTGAGACTTTTTTTTAATATTGTTATTTCAATAATCAGTCATGAATCTTTTATTTAGGAGTATAATGTGCATCAAGGTCGAAGCTAAATGGGCTTGTTTCATCTGACCCAAACCAACAGTCTATTTATTAAAATTTTAGTGTCCATAGAATTTTAAATTATAATTTATTTCACTTATTTTAATATTATAAACTTTTTTTTTTTGTTTTAATGGAATTTGTGTAAAGAACTTTAAGTTCGATTTACTTGGTGTCAATAGGTCAAATCTTAAGGACGATATTTTTTTAATCTTTTTTTTATTTTATTTCGGCTCCTTTTAATCTTTAATTTTTAGTTTCGTCGATGAATTACGTCTCGGCACTTCTTAGTTTAAGAGTGTTTTTTTATTATATTAAATTACTCATGATTCCCATAAAAATTTACATTGAAGTTTATTATTATTTAAACACATTTAAATTAATAATATTTAAAAATATAATTGTAATAGTAATATCAACTAAACTAAAATATTAATTATACACAAACCCTAAAGAAAGTGTAATGACAATATCAACAAAACTAAAAGTAAATTTAACTTTAAACAAAAAAGTGTAACTATACACTAACCCTACTTGGCAATTGACAAAGAAGATTAAAATGCTTTCATTCACTTATTATTAAAATTTAAAATTAATAATTTATGATTTAAAATTTAAAATTATGAGTTATAATTTATTTTTTTAAATATGAAACATAAAAAGAGACATGCTTATAAGGCAGAGGATTTTTGTTCTCCGTACTACCACTAATATCCACCATTATATCAACTTAGCACTATATTTAGTTACTTACCATGAAAGTAATCCCTCAATGGCATGTGATTCCTCAACTGAACATTAAACTTTGATGAAGATACGTCGTCAATGTCATTAAACGCAATAGAAGGTTAGTTAAGAGTTGTAAATTTATACAAAGGATTTATTTTAATTATAAATTTTAGTATTTTTTACCGTTTGTATAGTTCAATTATAATAATTTACATAAAAATATGTACATTAAATTTTTAGTTATCATTATTTTTATATTGGGTTAGTATCATATTTTAAATTTTTAGTTGTTCCAATTCAGTTAGAATTGTATTTGCACGTTGTCTCAATTAAATATATATTTTACATATTTTTATTATTTAATTTTTAAAATTTCATGTGTCCGTAATGTTATCAAAATTGTGATATTGTTTGTTCAAAGTAATTTATATTTATATAACAATTAACACTTGAGTAATTTATTTTATATAGATATAACATGCTTTGCATATGTGTAATGTGTCAATTCATATTCTTATTTACCATGCCACGTATTGATTATTTTTCCAGTTGTTTCAGTTCATTCTATATTTTATAAAATTTATCATATGAATTTTATTTTTTAAAATAAATTATTATATATAATCAATATTATGTTTATAACTTTTTTTGTCAAAACGTGGCAAGGACATATTCTAATAAATTAAAATGAATGAGTAAATAAATGCACGATGGTTGAAACTCGGATTGATTAATAACCTTGCCCAAAATCCGAAAGGCAATAATAACGAAGAAAAGGTCAATAAAGTAACTTAACAATAGATTTTTCCTTTATCCCAATAAAAGCTATTTAAATTTAAAAAATTCATCAGTTTTTGTATTAAATATTAAATAAAATAAGATTAAACGTCGTCAAAATGCACCATTTTAGCTGTCTGCCTGCCCCCTTCAAACGCAAATAAACCCTCTCTCTCTTAAAAACCACAACTCCCCACACTTCTCTCTCTCTTTCTCTTTTCTATCTACACACACACATTTTCCTCACTATACTCTCCCTTTCACGCCAACTTCCTTCCCAAATAAAGAAAACTTTAAAACCAAAAAAGAAAACAGTTATGGACGCGCCAGAATTCTTTCAAGCAACCGCCTCTTCTTCTCAACCACCGCCCGCCGCTGACCATTTCATCGTCGAAGACTTGCTCGATTTTTCCAACGAGGACGCCGTTCTAAACGAACAAACCTTCGACTCCTCGGCTACCGCCCATTCCACGGATTCTTCCACCGTTACCATCGTCAACAGCTGCAATTCGTCGTCGTTTTCCGGTTGCGAACCCAATTTAGTTGGCGGTATTGGTTGCCGTGGTTTTACCGACGGTCATTCCTCGGCTGAACTTTATGTTCCGGTAATCCCCCTCCTATACATGCAATAATGTGGTTGGTTTAAAAAATTTAACAGAAAATATTTTTTGAATTTCACCTCATTATTTTTACTGCTTCTGCAATTATATTTCTTCGGAATTTTGGTTCGAATTTCAAAAAATACAGTAGCAAGGAGTAATATTTTTTTTACGTATTTTATATTTTTTGAAAATTTTCCACGCAACCAAACAAAGATAAAACCCCATGTGCATGGTGGAAAACGCAAATTGGTTAAAGCTGCGTGAATAGCTTTATCGAAGGAAAGAAAACTGAAACTGAAAATTTTCTGTTGTTTTTTTTTCTTTTGTGTACAGTGTGAGGATTTAGCTGAGCTTGAATGGCTGTCGAATTTCGTGGAGGAATCATTTTCAAGTGATGACCTACAAAAGCAGCAGCTGTTATCAGGAATGATTATCCGACCCAACGAAGCATCAGATACCCGAGTGTTGCAAGCCGTTGTGCGGAACCAAATTAATGACGCCATTGATAACGCTGACAACAACTACGGTTATAATACCAACAACCCAATTTTTAATCCGGATATGTCGGTCCCCGCCAAGGCCAGAAGCAAACGCGCTCGGGCAGCTCCATGCAATTGGGCCTCCCGCCTCCTTGTTCTCAACCCAACAACTTCGTATTCCGAACCCGACATTGTCGTTCCGATGCAACCGCCTCCGCCGAACCATCCCGGCAAAAAGCCCGTCAAAACAACGTCGTCGAAGAAGAAAGACGGTGGTGTCGCCAATTCGGATGGGCGGAAGTGCCTTCACTGTGCTACGGATAAGACGCCGCAGTGGAGGACTGGTCCCATGGGTCCTAAAACACTATGCAATGCATGTGGGGTAAGGTATAAATCGGGGCGGCTTGTGCCCGAATACCGACCCGCTGCGAGCCCGACGTTTGTGCTCACTAAACATTCGAATTCTCACCGTAAGGTGCTTGAGCTTAGGCGACAGAAGGAAGTGTTAAAGGCTCAACAGCACCATCAGCAACAATTCATGCAGCACCATCATCAGAACATGGTTTTCGATGTTTCCACCGGCGATGATTACTTGATCCACCAACACGTCGGCCCTGATTTCAGGCAGCTGATTCTGGAGTAGGGAACTTTAATTAAAGTCGAGTCCTTGAATTTTTTTTTTCCAGTATTGATTTAGTTGCTGAATTAGTGAATTCCAGTTGTTTTATTTTTATTTTTGATAATTCTCGTAGACTAATTTTCTTCTGAGTTGGGCTTTTTCCTGCCTAATTTGGCAAAAGTTCTAATCTTTTTTTTTTCAATTTTGATTCTTGCTTTGACTTTCTCCATTAATGTGATTTTTAAACTCCATTATATATTTTTTTGAATAGTCTTAATGTGATTATAATATAATATTTGTTCATACTTTTCTTTAACCTTTTGATAACACACACTTTACAAATAAAATTGCTCGAATCATGATCTTTTAAGATGAACATCCTCATCTTTTTTACTTAGAAACTTGTTGGGTTCAACTCCGGTACATATACATGTAGATGTAGCATATATACCAAAAAGCATCTATATCTATATCTATCTATATATATATATATATATATTTACTAGATGTCCTTATGTACCCTAATCTTAATCAATTGATAAACATTATATTAGAAACTTACAAGAATCATCATCAACACATTGTTTATTTATTAATTTAGTTTTCATGAATTTGTACACCTCACATGGAGTTTTTGTTTTTCTGAATTGATTGAAGACACACGAAACATAATCTTCAAGGTTCATCCCTACTGGTAGATTAATGTAAATGCGTACATTTTTCAAGGGCTCTATCTGTTTGTATAGGGATAAGGTCCTAGTTACAAGGGATAAGTCAATAACTTGGCCAAAGTTTGATGTTTTGAAGGTTAATGTGCAAGCAATGCACGAACTATTATGGGCGGCAGACTTATCTGATTATTTTAAGTGATTTAAGACTAGTACTCCACTATGAAGCTCAATTATCAACATAAATTTCAGTGAAATGAAATGCTCATGAATTGATGAAGTAGTTTTAAAGTTTCACAACTATATATATACAGAGAATGTTTATAAAATCAATGCCAATACCAAAACAGTTAACATCGCTTTCTGCGGATACCATTTACCCTTCTTCCCTTTGTTTTGCACAAGTTTCCCACCCCTGGACAACTCCAAGAACAAGCTGATTTGATTATGAAAATAACAGTTTTTACAGGAACAGGAACATGGGAATTCAGGTTTTGATGAATATTGTATATACGAAATTAGGTTTTCAAGATGTGTTTGATTTTTCAAAACAAAACTTATTCCATGAATATAGTAAACCATGCAGCATGTGATGCGAATAAGGATTGGGATCCAGCTGAGTGATTTTAATGGGAAAAATTGTGGTATGTGATCAGCCATCAGCTACAAATTCTGGGTTTTTATTTTTATTTTATCGTCTATATTCGTTGACGATGCTATTGTCTATGCACGATCCTAGGCAATGCTAATCCCATAGGCCTGTGAAAATCAGTTTTTTAATTAACTATACAGATATAACGTTATAAGATACTTCTCAACACATTAACCACTTCCTCGTTTCCTTTGTCTTGTGTGTTAAAACAAACGAAATAACAGAGAGGTTATTCTTGTAGTTGTTTTTTTTTACAGACATTTTATATAATCAATTAATTTAGTGTGAAAACTGAAAAGGAAGCCAACTTTGCGGTGGTCACATGCCTTCTCCTACTCTCTGGTCTCTTCCTCCGCATGCAATGAGTCACTGAGTCAGTAGACTCAGTACTCAATAAATATAAATAATTATTTTATTTTTTTAGTTTGGAAAAAAAAAAGGATGCCCAATTATAAGCAGAGTTTTGTTAATTTCAATTATTTTTTCTAATTAAAGCTCTCTCTCTCTCTCTTTTTGACCAAATATTTCTAGTTAAAGCTCTCTCATACTCATGTATCATGTATGGCAACTTTGATATTATCATTGTTGATATTCTGAGAATAATAATTAATAATAGGAAAAAGCAAATTCATCATTGAATAAGAATAAAAGAAGGATACAAATTCATTTTTATTAGAAATATTCAGATATGGGAATAAATAATGGTGTTATGAAAACATGGGCATCCATGCAGAGTGGTAATATTTCCATTTCGAATAGTAAAGAAGCTGTCTCCTCCTGTTGCTGTCAATGTCTTTGCATTTGGACAACTCTATTGTACTAACAGGGAAAGTTTCTACTTGATAAAAAAAACATGGAAAATTTCTTAACATGAATGCACTTTTTTACTAAATGCATCAAACAAAAAAAATCATACTTATTATGGTAAAATTTTCTTTCTGGGTGTGTGTTTTCGGATTTTTTTAGAAATCAATTTGCTTATTATGATGTTTCCAGATTCTGCATAAGCCTAATGTTTATGCTTTTTGACTTTGTTGAGTAGCAATGTACGTATTGAACATGATCATAATTCAGAACAAGAGCAATGGAGTAGTGAAAAATGTAACTTTGTAGTTTCAAGGACGATATTATATCATGGCATTTAAAAATGATATAAACAGTTTATATAAACATATAGCTTTAAAAATAAAAACATTGCAAGATGGATTCTTTGATATAGAAAAAAGAATAACAAGACAGGATAACCAGACAGGGAGGGTTCGATCATGCAAAATGCAAACATTATCCTATCTATAAATATTTCTTCCTGTGTTTGAAAATGCATGGTAGCACATGCTTGTTTTTTACAAAAATACGCCAACATGTGGAAATTAAAAAAGAAATTATACAAAGGAAGCTAGGTCTTTGGGGGGGATGGGAAGGGCGAGACCCTACAAGCAATGCAAATGTTGTGTTAATGGTGGAGACATGGGCGCCATAGCCAAGGCAAACTTCGAAAGAAGGAACCGTAGACATGGGGACAACACCCCATTTCTTCACTTTTATCTTTCTCACCTGCAGACCTTAGGAAGATAATATAGCAATCAAAGCTATGTTTACAAGGTTTACATCGGCGGAGTTCGACACCCTTCCAGGTCGGATCAGAAGGGGGGACACATCAAAGGTATGATAATATCATACCTTAAATATGATTATGATGAGAGAAAATGGCATGTATAGACGGAATATCAGGTCTATTTAGAGGCAACCAGGAGTTTTAACTGGTAGATTAGATTTAGGATGGGAATAGACTGAAATTAAGCATCAATTCATTGCTTTTGTTTTTCATTACAAATATGTTTAAACAAAAACACCTGGCAGAGTAATTGGACCAATGAATTCATTACATCCACCATGACTTATAAGTCATGAGAGAAATGGAGTACCAGAAAAAGCAATTCTATAATTTAAAGTAACCTAGTTCAATCAACTGCCAAAACTGAAATCTAAGGAGAGAAATTTCCAAAATTGTGCAACTGTGAATGACCTCTAGCAGTATAACTTATATCAAGCATCCAAGACTTGAAAACTAACTTCAACTAATGATGAAAAGGAAATACTTATGAAATAGAATAAATCTCCAAATGGACATCATAAGATGGAAAACGACGACTCTGAACCATCATGTGGTACTTCCTTCCACTTTTGCCATGTTATCGAGGCACACTGAGACCTAGTTCTGAACAAAATTTGAAAAACAAGTACCATTAGCAAGCACTATGGGGAAGAAACTACAAGAAGAGGTTTCTTTGAGTCAATTGTGAATAAAGCTACATTATACGTAAAAATCAATAGGGTCCAGAAACAAACCCTTGTTTACTAAAACTATTTCAAAGTACAATGGCATTTGATGAACAATTATACTATGATGCAAAAATCAATAGATAAGAGATAACTTGCTACAAGAGCAATCAAACTGGCAATAAGACTTGAATAAAGGCACCTTCCATCACGAAGATGGTGGTTATTTAATTTTGTATGGAATTGGACATTTAGCATACATACATTTGAATAAAATTTCAAAAATATAAACTCTTTTCATTAAAAATACAGACCATTTATAAATCCAAGAAATGGTAAAAGTTTAAACGATTCAAAACTCTATCTCACATTTACATAATAGAACTTCAAATTGATCTTATTTCAACAGGAGAAAAGTAAAGTTTTGCCTTGACAGCTCCATTTAAATTTTAATATCAATTGACAATGAGGATGGAAAAGGGCCTAAGTTGTAAAACATTCTTCAATGACAGAGAAGAATCAAACAAGCTTATAGATCATGTTGAAAGAAAAGAAAAACCAAGCAATACAGAATGAAAAAATTTATATCTAATATCAATTGACAATGAGGATGGAAATTGGCCATATAGTTGCCTAAAATTTCAGTATTGGCAAAAGAATAAATGGTCAATAGATCATGTTGAAAATAAAAGAAAAATCAAGCAATACAGAATGAAACAAAATAGAAAGATGTTGTCTTATATGTATATGTTAATTGTATCATATAGGGACCCTATTAGATTACAGTATATGCAGAAAGTAAATGGTCAACAAATCATAGTCTATATTCCCTAAAGGATTATAGTCCCCAACTCAGGGTGTGTCTTTGTTTGACAAAGCAAGAACTTGTTCCAAGTTTTCACCCAACTTATCAAATCATCATCATGCACAACCACTCAAAGGATGTAAGCTCAACAACTTAGGGTGTGTATTTGTTGTCTACCTATTTTTATTGGACCCAACATATCAAATGATTTACTAATCTCTATTAGATTAACTACTGCATTCTAATATTCCCTAAGTTGTCTATAAACACACACATTGGACCCCCAATATATTTATATTAATCTATATAGATTAACTTCATTCTAATATATTGAAAAATGGTATTTTCTTCAATAATAACTGAGGGTTACATCTGATCAGATTCATATGTACTGAATTTAAGCAGTTTAAACCAAGCACAGCATACTTTGCCTGTCCTATTTGCTTAATTATTATCTAACTGAACACAAGAACTTTATTTGTCTTTACTTTCTCTTGGTTCAGACTATCAACAAAACAATAAGAAAGGGAGAACTTATACATTAAGATAAGAACTATAAAACAGATGCATCAAAAAAGAACGGACAAATGGTCCCAAAATTTCTAGCTTTCAATGAGACTTAACTGGACATGAACATCATGATCATGAGATTAGACAACCTAAACAAACAATATTGATTTATCAATTAACTTTAGAGTTTAAAAAGTTGCTGAGAAACAAAATTACAAACATTTTGGGGATAATCAAACTCCTGGGTTTGCACTGCAAAGCATACCCTGAGACAATGACCTAGAGCTCCTTGAATCGATTCCTAGACAGGACGTTAACCGAGCTGAAGACACAGCTGAGTGGAGAGGCAGCAGAGATTGAAGACAACCCAATTGAGAAACAGACCTGAAAAATTAAAGCTTGACAGTTTAGAAGCAAAAGTTGGTAATTTAAATGAAACCCAAATGAAAAATTAATGGGTTGAAATTAATAAAATTGGAGAAATGGAGAAGGGGGCTATAATTAAAGATAAGGTTTTTAAAGGGCTTACCTTGAGAATGTGGGAGAGGAGCAAGCAGGAAGTAGAGAAGAGGGGGCTTTGGGTTTAAGGGTTGATTTGTTAATGGTGGATTTGACGAAAGAGAATGTTGATTTTGAGAGAGATCTAAAGCGAAACGCCATTTTTGAGGAAAGACAAAGCAGCAGCAGTTAAATGTTAGGGTTAGTAGTTGGAAGAAAGTTGAGGGCTTTTGTGGGGTTTTAGCATCATAGGTTTCCTTTGAAGGAAATTACCAAAAGGTGACACAATGGACATTAATTACTCAAAGTCACTCTCCCTCTTAATTATTGCAAAATCTAATTCTAATTAAATAACCTATCTACTAAATTTTGCATTATAAAAAATAAAAAAAATTGGTCAGGTGCATAGATAATTAGATACATGAGTTTACGATGAATGTCATACACTGATATATATTATTAATGTCACACATTAATATATATTATTTTTTCTTTTATTTTTTAATTTTAAATAAATATTTTATATAAAATTTTGAGACCAACCACAAGATTTAATTTTAATTTAAAAATAATGTTAAAACTATTTAAATTGGCATTACAAAAATTTAACCCTAAACTTTTAAACTTTGTTATAATTTAGCTACCATCTCCATCACTACTGTTTTTTCTCTTATTTTTTTAAAAAAATTGAACTTTGTTATAATTTAACCTTCAACTTTTTAATTTTGTTATAATTATTGACATTTTGGCCCTTATTTTTTTTGTCACTCAACCTATATATTTTTGTCAAATTACTCATTCTTTAACTATCATGTTGATTAGACCGTTAAAAATTTAACGGTGATAATATGACATATACATGTGATAATACATTTTAAATGACATATAATCTAACATGTTACATACTTATTTAAAAAAAAAAGAGTAGTGTATACCGATATGTAGCATTAGTAATGTATATCAGTGTATGATATTCATTGTAGACTCATTCGTCATTCATTGTAGAATTTTCCTGATTAGATATATTCCTAATCCCTTTTATTGTTGAGGTTGCCACATTCAAAAGATTGCTTAGTTGAAATTCCAACTTTATAAGAACAATTATTAATTTTTCTTTTTAAATAATAATAAATTGCATTATTTCCATTGAATAGCACTAGACCTAACAAACTTATTGTAGGAAAAGCAGCCCCATAAATGGTTAGGGTACATGATAATCATATAAGAAATGAACATTCCAGTGTTCTAGCAACAATTCCAATTCCAATTGGTATTTCCTACTCCTACTAATGAATGGTTAGAGATATCCTCATCTACCAACTGCTTTGATTTGTTGTATTCCTTGTTCCACAGCCAATCACAATTCAAAGGATATTCCTCCTCCAGAACATACTAGTTTTGAATCGATTAGATTCGTGACAGATGAATGTGGAAGGGCAGCAATACGGGGATTTATTTCTTCAAGAACATTAGAGTAAGTTCAACTTTCCTGTCACTGAATCAACTGCCACTTTTGGTCCTGCACAATCACAAAAAAAAAAAAAGATGTATGACAAACTTATCTTCTTTTAGTTGTTTACGGGATTCTACTTTTATCGCTCATTACTTAGGTTGGTGAAAGTGAAAGTGAATTGCAACATCCATAAGTGAGGAAGCTGTATGTGATCATATCTCATATCATTTTCATCTACTATGCAATGGACTCATCATGGCATATAACAAAGTATCTATCAAGGAAAAGCAACAACAACAACAGTTCTAGAAGGAAATATAAAAGAAGCAAACCAGGTCCGACGGCAAGAACTGTCTTTGACCCTGCTGAAACCTGTTAAAAAAGGCTGTCATGAGGCCTTGCCCCAAAATTTTTCTTCAAATAATAAGCACTGTGAATTTAAAACTCAAAGATCAAATACAAGAAATTAAACAATCATACACAATGATGCTGTAGAAAAACTGAAAAAAAAAATCCCAACACAGTGTAATAGAACCTCAAACAACTAAAAGTTGCCATTACATCAGGGATTGAAGATACTGTCTATTAGTTCAGATATACCTTTAGACCTATAAGTTGCCATTACATTCAAGTAAAGTGATTGTGAGATTACACGAATTGATGCAGAAAAATACCTGTGTTCTTCCAGCATCAGCAACAACAAAAGTGGGAAGGCCAATATTCTCAGCTGCTTCCCTTAGCTTATTCCTGACAAGAAAATGAAAGTACACTTACACAACTATAGATGTGAGTTGACATATACGGTGAGACCCCCCCAAATTCCCAAAAAATCAGCCACTTACATTTCTTGTTGATTCCTGCATGTAACGACTATTTTGGGTTGCCCACAATCCTCCCATTGTCTTAGAAGGGATCGATCACTGAAATGTTTTTAATGACTTATTGTTGATCAAACAATTCACTTGCACAAGTAACTAACACTGATAAAAAAAAGGATCTTCCAATAAAGCAAGGTCACAAATTGAATGTTGAATTAAGAAATTGACTTGTTATCAAGAGAAACATACCTATGCATCAATTCTGCATACATGCCAGTGGCAGCATCTGTATATTTGGGCAGGAAAAATTCAGTCAAATAATTGAGGGTTAGGATACATCGAAAGCAAAATTTCAGATTTTAAGAGTAACAGAGGAATCTTACGGGCACATTGAGATGCAATCTTCCCTGATTTCATCTTAAGGTCTTGTCTAACCACTAAAACCTGCCATAAGCAGTTCAAGACTCAAAATTTCATCTTTATATTGTCTTACCACTAAAACCTTATAAGTGATGCAAGATGCTTACTAATCATGAAGACAAATTTAAGTCAACTAATTCAGCAAAGCCTATGGAAATATACAATCAAGTAAGCATTCGGAGGAAGAGAGGCAAAATTAGCTTCTCGGATTGATTACATCAAACAAGTACACCCACAAAGTCATTCCCTTTTCTACTAACAGAAATTCAGTCATCAAAGCAGCCTAAATACACACACACATACACTAGAATGCCATAACATTTGTTATCTGTGACAATTATAGTAGGAAACAAAGAAAACTTCAAGAAGTGACAATACAAAGGAAGGGGAAAAAGCATACCATTTTAAGTTCATGGTCAGCATTTGAGGAAACAAAGTCCTGATCTTGAAGCTTTCCAGGTAGGAAATTCTTCTTCTTGGAAAGGGTTTTAGTGGGTTTAGACAAATCCCAGAATAACCCAAATATGAAACCAATAACAAGGCCGGGAATGAAGTTTTCGGGTTTGAAACTCACTCCCAATAATTCACTTTTCTGCTTCTGCAGTTTCTGAAATCGCATAAACACTATCGATTAGAACAAATAAAAGATAAAAAAAGACAAACAGCCAAAAATAAAAGGAGAAATAACTGAGAAGTACCTTGTTTGAAGGTTGAGAAGAGTTTCGAGTGGAAGCCCACATGATCTTTAGGAACACAGACTGAATTGGGTTTTAACTGGTTCTATACGGAAATCCGCGAGTTGTAGAAGAAAGCGATGAGATAAAATGATTTTGTCGCGGTGGGGTTATTCGCTGAACACAGGGCTACTATTAAACGCAATCGTTTAGGATAAATAATCAAACATATTAACATTTCTTAAAATAATAATAGTAAATTTAGATAAATTAATTAGTTGAATAATTAATGATGTATATATAATTTTATTTTGTAAATTTATTAAAAAAATAACTTATTAAATATATTCAAGCAATATAATCTGCATTTTTAATAATTAAAAACAGTAAATTAATCGATATAATATTGTAAATTAGTAAACTGTTTGATGTATACAGAAAACGAATATTAATGTTTTTTTTTTATTAGTAAACACTTTATTTAAAAACCCTTTTAATTAAAATTTAAAGCTTAATGATAAAATAAAAAACATTAAACTATGACAAAATAATTAATTAAAATTAAAACAATTTTTAAGAAATTGAATTATATTTCAAGTGAAAATTTGTAATTTTAAAAATTTAAAATTTCAATAAAATAAAATAAAAAAATAAAGCCCTAAAAACAAGAACCAAAATAAAACTTTATCATTTTTTTCAACATCTAATAATATTTGTAAATTCAAAAAAAGAGACAATTTTAATACTTATTTTGTAGTTAGCCTAAAATTAATACTGTTAATTAAATTTAATATTTATGATGTGAAATTAGGAACACATTACTAAAGACAAAAATAGAGATTAATTAAAATTAGGCAACAAAGAATTAAATAGAAACAAGCGAATGAAAGCGAAATTAGGGGATAATGTTTTAAGTTTGTGCGGCAACTATAAATTAATACCAAGTTTAAACTGAATTGAGCAGGCTTTTGTACCTGATGTGCGGCAAAAAAAAAAATCTCGGTAATGTCCAGCTTTGGTCTTTACCTTTACCGGGTTGAACTAATTTTAATTATTAACGTAGTTCACCTACTGAACTAATTTTCGGCAATTTAATTAGAGATCTGAAGCTGAATTACCACGTTTTATTGGTCGTTGCTCAGTCCAATTTCTTTGTCAAATCCAACTCGTCACTGCGTAACATGCTTGTTCATTAAATATTGTCAAAACCAAAGATTTTCATGAATTGTTTGATTTTCTTTTTAGTTTTAAAATACTTTTAATTTTTTTTTGACAAAATAAATCGTTGGCAGCTCTTAAATCCACCTTAAAATTGATTAGTCTGAAATTTGAAAATTGGGAATTGATTGTCGTTCAGCATGATTATAGGGAACGTGATTTTTCGCCAATGCTTGACAGAGTTGGGAGGAAGATGGCAAAATGGCGAACGAAGTATTTTGTTGTTTCATGTAAGAAGAGATTATCTTTTATTGGCTGCGCTGGTTACTGAAAAAAGAAGATCGTTGTTTTTAAAGATCCAATGGTAAGAGGTTAAATTAGAAAAATGTAGTGTGGTATAAAGTGTTAAAATCGGGGTGGTTAATTATGTTTGATTGAAAATTTAGTTTTGAAAAATGATATGTTGTTTTATTTTTAAAAAAAAACGGAGTTCAATTAATGGCCTTTATAAGTAAAATTTTAGTGATTTTTACTTTTTTTAAAATTAGTCCGATCAAATAGAAGAAACAATAAATTAATATTATCATTTTTTTAATAAAAAAAAGCATATTCTTGGATAATAAAAGCATGAAAAGGTAGATAATCCATAACACAAAATCAGTATAAAATAAATTTATTAATTCTGCGCACCAGTTATTTAAAAGCAAGGTAGATTTACATTAATTTACACAACAAAGTTTGGCAACAATTTGATGTATCTGACTCAGAGCTCCAATATTGAAAGTATAATATGGTTGCTAAAGGACAACATGCCGCATGCATTTTTCTCATGCTTCTTCTTCTTTGCCAACCAATCCATGCATTATTTTACGGACATAAACATCTAGTGATATTTAAATGTTCAAACTAAAAATATTGTGAAGAAAAAAAAACACTTTTGTTTTCATTTTAATTTTTAAAAAATATTTTTTCATATCTCATTTTCTCATTAAAGAACTTGTAAATTTGAGAAATGGGTTGTTCCCATATAAACCACCAGATTTGAAATTAGTGGGTGCCATACGCATACCCTTGCAATCTTCATCGCTTTTGTCTTCGAGTAGCTTTTATTGTTTTCCTTGTTGTTTTTCTCTGGGTTTTACCCGTTCAATTCATAGAAAAACTTGGTTTTGAGATTTTGTTATCTTTATGTCGACACTGGGTTGATGACGAGTTAAACTTAGTTCTGAAATGGGTTTATGATCAAAACGACAGGAAATCCTTCTCTCAAGTCTGCAAACAATGGCTGCGAGTGGAAGGTTTATCCCGATTATCCGTTCGGGTTCTTGAGCCCGATCTCCTCCCCAGTTTCATGCCCAGATTCCCAAATCTGCTTTTCTTTGAAACCCAGGTTTTTATCTCCGATTCTCACACCTTGAATTCGTGGCGAAAACATGTCCGAGACTCCAAGTTCTTAACCTTAATCTTAGGAAAACACGTGAAGAATTCGATGAAGTTGATGGGATTTCTGGCTTTGAAGATGTTGGGGACGATGGGATTAGCGCTTTGGCTAATGGGTGCCGAAATCTAACGAAAGTTTTGTTGCGAAAGAGAAAAAATGTAGGCACCGTTGCTGTTATTTCCCTCGTTAAATTCTGCAAGAATTTGACATCTCTGGATTTAGGAAGGTGTGATTTGGTGGATGACCAGGCTGTTGAAGCAATCGGGTGTTCGAATTCGATACGGGTTTTGAATTTGGAAGCTTGTTCATTGATTACTGACCATGGATTGGCTGTTTTAGCAACAGGGCTCATCTCAAGAACATTGAAAAAACTGATCCTTTCGGAGTGTGATCGAATTACTGATTCTGGGGTGTCAATGCTGAAGCACATGTGTTGTTTGGAGGAGCTAAATTTAGCTGAATGCGGGCCAAAGATAACAGATTCCGGTGGCCTCGCAGTTTCTTCACTTTCAAGTCTCAAGAAATTGAATTTGGCTTGGCTGATCAACTTATCGGATGTCACAGTCATTGCAATTGCTAACAATTGTGTGAATCTGGTGGCTATTGATTTAACAGGTTGCGAGTTGGTCACCGGAGTCGGTGTTAGAGAATTCGGGAACCATGAATCTCTGGAATACCTTGTGTTGGCTTCTTGTCATAATATTTGTATGAATGATTTGAACATTGTGGTCAGATGCCAGTCACTGAGGGACATTGTGCTGGACAAAGGACTCAGAATGTGGATTCCAATGGCAATGCAAGTGCATATCAGCATGTTCTGTCAATTGCACTGGCGTTGAAGGATGAACACAAGGGTACTTGAAAAAGCCTTTTGTAGGATAGAATTTGGATCAAATCAAGGTTAGTGTTGTTGATTTTGTCAGAAAATTTTATAGAACAAATTTATACAAACTCAACTTCAAATCTTGCTGATATTTTTCTCTAGTTTCTTAGCAATACAACTCATCATCTTCATGTTGCTTTTTATGATTAATGCCTACTGATTATTATTTAGTGAAGGCAAGGTATTGATGTTGTTCAAGATTATTGGTGAAGGAAGCTGGAAACATCATTTTATGGAAAAGCAAAAGTAGGGTGTTTTGTGATTGGAAATAAAGTACTACCAGCCATGATTTCTTGTTCAAGTTTCAAACTTTTCTTTTGTTCTTTTCTTAATGCTGTGGTTGTAAAGGTTTTGCTTTACTTTTCATTTGGGGCTTATGACAATCAATCAAAGGAATCCATCATCCATGTTCATTTAACGTAATAATAAACACAAGTTAATGGTTGACACTTGAAAATGGCAAGTCACTTTATTTGATTTTGATGTATCGAAATTTGAATTTTAAATTTAATGTTATCTTTTAAGGGTGATCGTATGAATCAATAAGTTTAAGCACCGATATGGTCGATCGCTAGGAAGGCTTTGTCGCCTATTATGTTCTGAAAACGTTTAAACCGAAAGAATTAAGAACGTTTTGCCGAATTTCTTAGGTTAATTTTCCATGCCAAAACAGGGGCAAAAGAGCAAAGAGTACAGTCGGAAAATGAAGTTGGAATCGTTGGCCCATTTTGTGCTATACTGCAATTGGTAAGGGACTTGACATAAGGCCTCATATATGCGACCAAGGTCCAAGCTATATCCGTTCGTTGTCCGAGGAACTGCAAAACAACACTGTCCTGCTCTACCATTTGTTAAGAAACCCAAAACAAAAAAAACAAAACAAAATCCCACATTCCTAGTAAAGCAAATAAAAAATGGGATCATCTTCAACAGTGAGAGCTCTTGGTGCTGTTCTCCACAGATTCACAAATGGGGTTCCCTCAACTTCCTGGATTGTTTCTTGAAATGGGCTCTTAAAAAGCAATAGGAAATTATTATCAGCAGTTTCCTCAATATCATCGTCAACTTCAATATTGTATCAGGTTAATACTAGCAACAATGAGCATCAATTACGAAGCATCTCCACTTTCCCTCCTCTCTGCATGGGGAGGCGCTCTTCCAAGATTGCCGGCAGAAAGGTCTCTTGTCTTATTTCTTAAATCCCACATTTTGATGAATCTGGAAAGATTTTAATTTTCAAAGAAAAAATATGTCTTCTGAATAAATATAGCCTTTTTAGATATGTATGCTACCTGTTTGATGAAAATCCTGACAGAAGACAAACTCAATTGTAATTTATGAATGGAAATAGTTAAATACTATGTTTAATCTTGTTTTAGCGTGGAACTGAAATATGCTTTTACCTCTTATATATGCGGTCAGAAACTCAGAATCAATGGAGTGGTTTTTATACTAGTGTTCTACTTAAATTCAGGGTGCTCAAGATGCAAAGAAGGCTAAAACCTACTCAAGGATTGGAAAAGAAGTTGTATCTGCGTAAGTTGGTAGCTCATAGTCCTTGCTTGATTTGCTACATTAATGCTGAAAAAAGAGCTTTGAAAATTGCTTATATTTTGTTAACTGCTGGAATTTCTTTTATCATGTTTTACCATTTAGTTATACTATTTTGTCAGTTTCTATACATTTTTGTATGGAGACTGAATCTCATATGTTTGATGCTTTATGCACTGCAGTGTAAAGAAAGGAGGTCTAAATCCAGCATCAAATACAGTTCTTGCAGCTGTAATTGAGAAGGCCAAAGAGCTTGATATACCCAAAGAAATTTTGGAACGCAATATCAAGAGAGCTTCGGAGAAAGGGCAAGAGGCTTATATTGAGAAAGTTTACGAGGTTGGCGTGTCCTTACTGTCTAGTTTGGTTTATAGATTTGTTGCTATAGTGATGGCCATTGAGGGTATCTTCTTGTATTTAGATGATTTGATGGTATATAAGATTGTGTTTTCTTAACTCTTCAAGTATAATGCTTCTTTCAGGTATATGGTTATGGTGGAGTTAGCATAGTTGTAGAGGTCTTAACAGATAAAATAACTAGATCAGTTGCAGCTGTTAGGGAGGTAGTCAAGGACTATGGAGGAAAGATGGCAGATCCTGGTTCCGTTATGTTCAAGTTCAGGCGTGTTCGAGTTGCGAATATAAAAGTCACCGATGCTGACAAAGACCAGCTTCTTGACATTGCATTAGATGCTGGAGCTGAGGATGTTATTGAGCCTCCAATATATGAAGATGATACTGACGAGGATAGATCAGAGAGGTAATGCTCCTTCAATTTCAAACTGAATTCTTGATTACTTTCTCATTTTCGTACTTACTGCATTTTTGTGGTTCTTTTCATTTTCAATTTATTTAATACATGGCATAAATTAATTCCATACTTTTCTACATAAATTTAGAGCCTAGAGGAACTAAATATAGTTGTCTTCTCTAAATAATTTTGTTGTAGAAAAAAGACCTCTTTCACCATAGGTTGAGGACTATTATTGGATGTGCTTTAAAACATGTAAAGTAAAACTCACAAGTGCGGCTAATCAAACCTTCTCCTAGTATATATGAGGTTCAAAACTATACAATTTTATTGTTTGCATAAAAATTTAAGACTTTTGTTTTCTTTTCTGACTGGAGAATTTTGAATTGCTCTGGACAAGAAAAAAATCTGGACATATAATGACAGTATTATGACTCTACAAATACTTCACACATACCTTTGTTAACTATTATCAAATCTGTATGCTTTAGTAGGTCCACGTATATGATTGTCGATGATCTGTTGCAAATCAATCCCATTTTTTTTTCAAACATGCAAGTTGTTTTGCCACTTGGACTGGGTAAAGTCTGATGCAATTTCTCCTTGTAGCTATTACAAGATTGTAAGCTCAGCGGAAAACTATGCAACAATACTTTTGAAGCTACGTGATGAAGGAATAAATTTTGAAACTGATAATGGTTCCGAGCTAATTCCACTAAGCACCATTGAGGTACTTTTCTGTGATGTTGATAAGATCCGTGATCTGCCTTTCATTTATGCTAAACCAGGACCTTTTGCCTTGTATATGGTTGATGTTCACCTAATGATTTGCTGAATGCTTATCACGTATTTGATTGCCTAATCACCTTGGTTCACCATCTTGCTTATTGTGGTGGTGCTGTCATTGATCTGTTGATTGGTTTCAGGTGGACGATGAGGCTATGGACTTGAACAAGGAACTTATATCTAAATTGCTCGAACTTGATGATGTCGATGCAGTTTATACAGACCATAAATGATTTATATCTACACCATTGCAGATACGGAAATTAAACTGCATTGTTGCTAGATTTAGCTGGGGATTTCCTAGAGGAAATTCAACCTCTGATAATGGAAGGAAGAAGAAAGGGGTGAGTGTTTTTAACTTGTATCACAATTTAGATAATCTTCTCTTTTATTCTTTTTTACAGTTTAAAGACCTGCCATGGGAGAAACCACCACTTGCCTTTTTCTTTTTATCTCTCTTGAAAACAAATACTATAATAATTCAATTTCGTTTACCCTGATTTTGGGATTAAATGTCAATATTTCTTCTTTTGGGACACATAAATGTCAATCTTATCTCTGCTTTAAACAATAAGAAACACAAAACAACAAACATATGTGACCGTAGATGAGATTGTAATGGACCAATTTTCGTGTCTAAAACAAGAGACTTTGCCGAAAAAATCAACAAAAATATATTCTTGCTAGTTGATGCATTCCTCCCCTTGTTCTTATGAGAAAGGTTTTTTTATGATAAAGATATCGATCTAAAATTTGGTCCACCATTTCAATCGTCAGCGGATGTATGCTGAGCCGACAATAATGGACTCTTTGGATTTACCTAATAATGGATATAGGATGAAATAAATAAATATGGTATATAATAAGATCAGAGCTGTCCTTTGACATTGACAAAAGGCGAGCCTGTCCGAGCCCAATTTTTTTAAATTAATTAATAAAGAAAAAATTTTAAATAGTACTTTAATTATTGGATTATTTTCAATTTAATTTTAATTAAATTATTTTTTATAAAATATTATATATTTTTTTTTTTTTTTAATTGGAGTAAATACAAACAGCCAATTTAAAAATAAAAAACTTGAAATTCTGAAACTCAAAACCAAAACCCTAAATCTACAAGTTATCAAATAAGTACATTTTTTGTTTCTACTTTGTATTTATATCCATGGCTGTTTAAAAAACTGTGTTTAAACTTATCTGATTTTTTTGATCCAATATCTGTTTGGAAATTTTTTTTCTTTCCTGCTAATCAATTGATTAGTTAATTTTTTGGGAGAAAATTTGGATTTAAAAAGGATGATTAAGATAATTAATTAGGTATTTTTTTTCTCAAAAAATAGTTGGAATATTATTTTAGGGGTTTTCTACTTTTATTACGTGATGCCAATTTTTTAATATTTATATTAAGAGTATATTTTTAAAATTTAAAGTTTTTAATATTCTATTAAGTGTCTACTTTTTTTTTTTAAAATTGATTAATGTTGATATTTGATCAATTTTTTTAAAAAAATAAAAATTATTATAGATAATTTAATTAAAGTTTTTTTTAAATATTTATAATTATATGGGTACTTTTAAAATTTAATTTTTTAATATTTATTATTAGAGATCTAAATTTATTTCTCAATACTTGTTATTATGGCTCAATTTATTTCATATTTATTATTAACAAGAAGAATACACGAAAATTTATTTTTTTTTATAATGATAATTGAGTTTTATTACTTTTTTAAAGATATCATAAATATAACGGGTCTAATTTTTTTGCAATATTTATTATTAATGATATATTCTTAAAATTTATTTTTTCAATACTTATTGTTATTAAGATTTGCATAATTTTTTTTTAAAATTTTTCATGAATCTCCTTATCTCTATCCAAATTATTTTTACACAAAAAGGAATGGAAAGCAAACCAAACTATTATAAAAATTCAAATCCTAAATTCCTAACCCTAAACCTTAAATTCTATGTACTAAATTCTAAACACTAACCTTAAATTCTAAACCATACAACCTAAACCCCTAAACCCTAAACCTAAACTAAAATCCTAATATGTTAAAATTATGTCAAAACGATATATAAAAAAATATAAAAAATATCACAAAATAATAAAAAAACATTTACTTTTTAACTCAAAATTTTTATTAAAAATATAAAATTAAAATTTAATTTTAAAATTTATTTATTTTTTAATATTTAGTATTATCGTCTAAAAAACAAATGAAAAGGAAGTACCATTAAAAAGATTGAAAAAAAAGAGCTTTTAACAAGATCCTTGATAATTGTTTTGTTTTATTCCTGAAAATGTTTATATAAATATATCACAGTAATACAACAATTGTTTTTATTCCTTTCGAACATGAAATTTATCCAAGAAATTAAAGTTCAGCTCCGACATCGGAAAGATGAATCGACGATGCTTTGTCTTCAAACAACGTTTTGAGATTGTAAGGCCGTACGATATCTTTAGTTCCAGCCCACATCAACTCTGCAAATTGTCGGTAAACCTTCTCGGAGGGATGATAGGAATCAAAGAAGAAGAAATCAGCAGGATTATCACATAAATCGTACTCCGTCACCCCTCTCTTCCCTCCGCAGCTATAAACTCCGCCGTATGGACCAGACCCGCAACACGCCGCCGTCGCATTCTTGAAACCTTCACACCATAATAAACCCACCAAAAATTAAAAAAAAAAAAAGTCAATATCTAAAATTGTAAAGGGCATTTAACATTACCATATTTTGAAGGGTTGCTCAACCTTTCATTAACAGATTGAAATATATTGTAAAGGGAATATTTGAAGCCTTGCAGCTCCTTCTTTAACTTATCCAGGGTTTTGGGAAGTCGAGCATTATGAAGCTTTGCTATTGCTGTTACTTGATCGTTGCAAGAACCCCCTGATTGTGCTTTCATGTATGGTAAACAACCCAGCGGTATCATATTCGGGAACCCAAATTTCCTCCCTCCTTTCTTGTATATTTCCTGCATCAGTTTTTAAAAACCATGGATTTTTAGCAATGAATGCTGGTAAAAAGAAAGAATTTTTCTGAGTTTGTTTTGTAGGTATGAATTACTTTGAGAGCAACGGTGAGGTTGCCGAGCACCATGGAAGCAAACTCTTGGTCGGAGGCACTTGAGTTTTTGGTCAAGTAATCATTGCCCCCGACGCTAAACATGTAAACAGCTCTGGACAACAATTTCTTGGCCTCTGCATCTCCTAGCTCTTGTCTCAGTGATTTCTCAACTCGTTTGAAGTATTTTATTTGAGTTTCTAAATCCACAACCTGGCAAAATAAACCGAGAACTTCATCTAAATGTGAACTAAACACAGCTTAAGTGAGTATTTAAGATGATAAACTAATATGACTTACAAATCCTTGATGAGATTCAACAAGTGCACCAGCTCCACCAGATGCAAAGTTCACCCCATCTGTAAACTTCTGCTTTCCAGGCTTTAAATATGCTGGAATTATCGGTAACCCAGCAACTTGTGCTGTAACAAAACAAAATGGTAAGAAATGAACCAAAGGGAAACTCGAAATTTTAAGTTTTTTTTTTTTTTTTAAGTGGTTTACCGATGAAATCTGGAATCAGACGGCCATCGGAGAATCTGCCGGTAGGGTATTTGAAGAAGGTCTCACCATAAGGAGTGAAATTTGCCTGAAATCGGTGGTGGTGTTGATGTAATTGTTGTTTCCAGGATCGAACAATGAATCACCAAAGATGAACAGAGCAGCATGGTTTTCAGGCAGATTATGGCAGCTACCGAGGTTGACAAAAGCTGTAAAAGAAAGCAAGAAACAAATATAGGGACTTGGTTTCGCCATTCTGTGAACAAATAAAACTGATAGATTGCGTATTCTTTACTAAATAGTTCATGTGGTCAGTTGCTTACTTGCTTTTTAAATATAAATTTAGCAGATTCGAGAAATCCATATCCGAAGCAATCTTAATTCAAGATTCAGCGAATACGTTTGGAGGATTCACAAGGAAAGTCATTAATATTATGAAGTATTACTTTAAGATATTTTTGTTTTTCTACCTTGAACATGATATTTTTATTCGTATATGTATATTTTTCATGATTTTAATATTAAATTTATGTTATTTTTCGTATTTGTGACTTTGCATTTAATTATTTTTCCTCTATGGAGTTCATGTTGTATTTTAACTTATTTCATTTTTTGCATTTTTATTTATAGTAATTTAAATTTTTAAAAAATGCATGCGTCTGAATATTTTCATGTTAATTTAGAAAAAAAAAATCTATTTATTTTTTACATTTAACTTATAAGATAAAAATCAATTAAAGAAAAGGAAATTGAGATGTGTACCAATAAAATCAACAAAATTTATGTTCTATATTTTATGTGATTATTTCTTCCAACAATGTTATTTTTTAAATTCGAATATGTATTTACACCCAACATTGGTTGGCTTTAAAATTGTATGTTCATCGTTTAATAAAAAAAATATAATACCAACAATCAACTAGTCTTGTGGAATGAGGCACTAAATCTCTTAAGTAAGGTTAGATGTTCGAATTTCGACATTGTAATAGAGCAAATTAGGTTGGAAAAGTCCCCTCATAATGGGCCTCTACGGTACTCGATCCAGATTAGTCAGCCAATAGATTAGATATCATTGTGTAAACTAAAAATAAAAATAATAAAAATCTAATAGTCTAAATACTTTTAATAGAAAAAAAAATAAAGGATTAGACAATAAGGATTTGGTATAATTGAGTTTTGGGCTCACCTTGAGTTTTGTGGTCTGCTTGCTTAAACTGGACTTGGATTATTCCATCTATCAATTAAAAAATCACAAGCCTCAAAACTCCAAAATATATGTAGCAAGCAGGCCTGGAACGCCATCCATTTCTTCATAAAAATGTTTTCTGGGTTCGGCCCTTGAGCTACTTCCTCCGGTGTTGTTCATAAAATCATGTTTTGCGGTCAGTTTTTTGTATGTTACAGTTTTTTTTTTCATCTGGCAATGTGTTGTTGTTTCTGCCACATTAAGGTTCTTGGATATACATTTTTTTCTTGCAATAACAGAACTATGAAAATGGATTTGATAGCCTGACCATTGATGCTTTCTTTCCACTTATTTTTTTCCATTGGTCGGATTGATCAAGTGTTGTTTTAGAATTCAAAATACAGAGGATCCTTTTGTATAGGTTAAAAAATAAGGATAATTATTTGATGCACCCTTAGTGGAAAGTTTTTTTTTACAAACGGGCTTCTAAAGTTATTATGTGTCCCTTTTAGAGGTCTTAAACTCTAACCCCTAAATTTCAAACCTAAAACTCTAGAGTTTAAACCATAACATATATTACTAAACATTAAAACCTAATCACGGCGGAGCTAATTGCCCTTCCCCACCCCAAGATTTTTTTTCACATTTGTCCCCTATATAATTTTTAAAAAAATTAGTTTATTTATAAATTTCTCCTACTTTCAAACATTTATGTTTTTCACTCAACCCCAAATCATGGTTCCATCCCTGCTAATCACAAACACTAAAACCCCAAGCCCTAACATCTAAACCCTAAAAATTAGACGCTCGTAGAAAAACAAAATTTCCAAATGAAACATTGGAACATCTTGCTGCAACCTCCTCATGGAAGTAATAAAAGGACAATTATGAATGAAAATGTTGTAAACAATGGATAGTGAAAGTACACTTACAATAAGTGTTTCGGGTGTTGTAAGTTTATAATATTAGATTTTCCAGAGTTGTCAAAACTACAAAATATGTGGGTTAGGCTCAGCCAACAACGCCTTCAAAAGAGAAAGAAACACTGTTTTAAATTCCCTCCATAAGTTTTCCTTCTTTTTGGCATGACAAGAAAAATAAACAAGTTTTAATAAACACTAGGTAATAGGACTTTGATAATGAAATGATTTTGATATGTCTGAAAAGCTGGTCAAAAAATGAATCCAAAAATGAGTCCTGCAATGAAGCAAAGGTCGTTAACTGGCATTCACTTCACGATATGACATGGCCCTAATTTTATCTTGTCTCTTATCCTATGCAACACCAGTCCGACAGCAGGATAAATGGACGTAAAAACTTGCTGACAACTCAGTTCTCGTGGTGAAAGCAACATTTGCAATGTATTTTTCTCATATATGCAATTGAAACAGGATGACTGGCACCTCACCGCAAGATAATGCCATACAAATGCAATGTACGATGCTAGTTTTTAGCATGCATGCAGCTAGTCAACAACTTGCTGTTTTCTGCAAGGTGAAACATCGAGGGCTGCTGTTTTTGGGATTATTAATAATTTGGTGACTGGTCTTTGCCTTGGGTGAAAACCGAAAGGTCAATCCGACAAAGGGCTACATCAATCGTTATCTTTGAAAGTTTTGGGCGGTTTGCTGGGGCCGGGAAAATGTTTTCTCACTTTCATACTTCAGATGATGTTGTTTGGTTATTATTCTATAGAAAAAGAAAAAACTGGGTAAATTTGGAACATGGAGTTGTTGGTTCTTGACAAAACAATTTAAGGTTTGAGTAATGGTAAAAGCTTAGACAATAGTTAGGTTTATATAATCTGTCTTCCTTTGATTAAAGCTTTAGTTAGCAGCAGTGATAAAGTTGTTTAATTTAACAATGGGGCCCTTTCTCATCATCAGCCAGCTTTTGTCTACTTTCATGTTTTGTCATCTCTTTTATTGTTCTCAATTATTGGAATCCTGTCTCTTCTGTTTCAAGGTAGAAACTTTGAACAGTCGGCTCAAGTTTTATCACCACATTATTAACAGGCTCTGCTTAAAACCACGCTCACATAAACTACTGTTTTAATAAAGACAAATAACTGATTAATGAAGGCAAATAGATATAAAAATAGAAAATTCTTTGAGCCAATAAAAAAATTGTTTTCTATATATAATACGTATCGTTAAAAACACATATATTTATAAAACAAAAATAATCTGTCTCTTAATCATGCCTCTTTTTATGTTCCCCACTAAAAAAATTAAATTCTAAATCATAATCCTAAATTTTACATCTTAAACCCTATACTCTAAAAATACACTTTACTCCTAATTCCTTAAACTCTAAACCTACTTTTTAAAGTGAGAATGCCAAAAAGGCCTAATTTGAGACAGACGATTTTCTTCCATATTTATAGCATTAACAATTTAAATCTTACTTATTAAGAAAAAAAGAATCCGCTTAAATTTTAATAACACGTAATATCAAAATTATATTTATATGACTATTAATTTTGGTTTACACACTGATTTTTTATTAATGAAATATATAATTAAAATGATATCGATAGTATAAGGATTTAGTTAGAATAATTAAAATTTTGGGGACCAATTAAAATCGGGACCATAGCTTGAGGACTTCTGTAAAATTAACCAAAGAAAATAACATACTAGATGTGGCGTTAAAACATGTGGGTCCCATACGGTACGGCAGCCCATAGAGAAGCGGACACATCAACCTCATAGAAAAACTGATGATGATGTGATTGTTGCGATCTGACGGCTAATCATTCACCATGAGTACTCGTGGCAGAACATGGTTGGTGGGAAATACCAACAGGATCTCCACCCTGACGATCTTGCTGGGCCAAAGGGCCCACAAAGTAACGTGAAATTCAAAAGGGCCTTTTGTTTTGGTCAGGTAGAAGTCAAAATGTCTTTCTACATTTGCTTTGGGGCCCTAATTGCAACGTTCTGGAAATTTACGATGCCGACTTCCCCCAACTGTGATTAAATTACTCGAGCAAACCCTAATAAATCATTTTATATTTCTCTATAAGTTCATATATATACATATATGATATATATCCCTATATAGAATAGTATACACTTACACTGAATGTAAAACCCTTAATTTTACGCGTTTTTTGGATTATTGGATGAGGAAAATGAATGACTAAAATTAACTCCTTATTTTTTTCTCAAGTGATAATCTTCCCATAACCCACTGTTAATTTCAGCCATCTGTTTCACTCATCCAAAGATTCTAAAAAACATGTAAAACTCTTAATTTTACATTCAGTATAAGTGTATCATATCCCATATACATATTCATGTTTCCGATTTACTCCTAATTAACAAAAGGATTAAATTATGCGATTAAATTTTCTCAAACTCAAGAATCCATTCGATGGTCATGTTTATAAAAGATGATATTGTTCTTTTTAGATCCGAACTTGAACAGCCTAATTTTTTAGGTGTATGTGAATTTATCCAAACCGAATAAAAAATTACATTGTAATTGAATGATAATAAAAAAATCAAACTCAAACATTCATCAGTCTATTCCGATCATTTTAAGTAAAGACTCTTATAATTAGCTAGATAATTAGCAATTGGACCCAAAATTAATCTAAATTTTTTTTCTAATTTTTTTTGAAAGGAAAATATATTTTCTAAATTTGTGGAGTACAAGGGAAAGATGGTTATAAATGACAAGGTTAGCTATATACGATGTCTTAATCAATTTGGGAATCATTAAATCTCATTTGCCTTCGGATATATTATCCGTTTGATACTATTAAGGAGACAAAATTAGTCTTTACCACCGAATTTCATCATATTCTTCTAGTTAAACTACTATTCTTAACGTTGTTAATTTGGTGACCAATATATGGAACGATAACGTCGCTGCCTTGGCAATAATGCGTCATGCATGCGTTGTAGCTTGGGCGATTCGGTGGTTCATGTTTTGCGCTATTGCTCCCATGCCAAGAAAACTTGGAATATCGCCTTTCAGGGTACCCCGAGTGCTTCATTCTTTACCGGCGACCTGCGTGCTTGGATTTCGTCCAACTTAAAATCTACGGCCCCTTCGGCTTGGCCAGATGTTCAGTGGAATATTCTCTTTGCTTCTATCAGTTGGCATATTTGGAAATCTCGGAATGATTATGTGTTTGCCGGGACTAATCAACATCCGGACGCCACTGCCCAACATGGTATCATTTGGGCGAGACACTACGGTATGGCTGCAGCTACACGCCAACAGCAGGCCATTCATTCCGGTGCAGCAGGCACTTGCCAATGGACCCCTCCTCCATCGCGGTGGATTTGCCTCAATACTGATGGTTCAGTTTGCTCTTCTTCTAAATATGCTAGGGCTAGTGGTTTGTTTCGGGATAATAGCGGGACATGGATCCAAGGTTTTGGTCGAACCATTGGAATCACGGATGCCTTCACTGCGCTGAACTGTGGGCAATCCACGATGTCCTAACTATGGCCTGGCAGCTGGGTTTTGAATTCGTTCAAGTTCGTAGTGATTGCTCCAAAGCAATATCGGCACTCTTGGCCAGTGATGCTAATCACAGCTCTTCTGCGCTCATCAGGAGTATTTGTTCTTTATGCCAGCGAGGCTGGGCGGTTGATTTTATTTGGATTCCCCGGTGTTGCAACCCTTTCTTAGGAAAGGTCTTGACATTTTGGAAAAAACTTTACAAAGTCACGGAGTCGCCACTAATCTTTTAAAAAAAAATGTGATTGAAACACTTTTAAAACAAGTGTATTTTGATAAAACATTTTACTTATCAAAATTACATTTTGGTCCACAAAAACAAGAGAAAACAGGTTCGGGGGTCGATTACGTGCGGGGAAAGATTAGCACCCTCACAATGCCCAAAAATAGGTACATTAATTGATTTCAAAGAGCATTTTCAAAACTGGAATTTGCAAGTTCACAAAATTTTGATTTTATTTGTCCGTAAAATGAATGTAAAACTATTTTAACGGCCTTATCACCCGAGAAATGAACCTTAATCACCGCCAACACTCCTGGCGCTAACCTGTCATTCCCGTTTGATAAAACACAACATTAATTAAGTTTTCACTTTTTAAAAAAATCAGCAAGAAAATTAGATGAGTTAAAGTTTTTAACTAAAATTTAATCAGTGTTTAACACCTAAAGAAACATCTACATTTATTTTAACTATTATAGTTATAATATAATTAAGTGTGTTTTATTGAAAATGAAGAATATTTTACAATATACATGTCTCTATTCTAGGTTTTAAGTCCCTAATCCTAAGGTTTAATGTACGTACAAATACATACATAAAAGGCATAAAGAAATAACTAATTACTTAAATTAAAATAAATAACTAAGCAATTGCTAAGATTAAATAAAGAAAAGGGAATTAGATTTTTATCTTTTTAAAATAGAAAATCTGAATTAGGGACTAAATTGAAAGAAAGTAAAATGTTGAGGTTAATTTGAAAACAATTTAAAATTAGGTGCCGAATTGAAAAGAAAAAGGACGAAATTGAAACAATTGAAAACAAAGGGGCTGCGGTATAAGAACCGGATAAGAAGGGCCGGGTTATATACGGTTTCGGGCCGGGTCAAATGGGTCACTATAAATATCAATTATAACAAACAGATTTCATTTTTTCTTATTCACTAAAACAGATCAAACACCCCTCCCTTTAAAACCTCCGTCGAGTTCATCGTGTTCTTTAGAACACGATGAACATCTGTCGTGTCGGCCGCCATCCACCAGCCGCCGTTACCGGCGGCAAAATTCCCAAATTACGGCCAAATTTCCTGATTTTGGCAACCTTAAATTCGCGTTTTTTCACCGAATTTTACATCAAACCCACGTTCCTCGGCGTCTCAAACAAAAATAAGGTAAAACAACTCCTTTTTCTTTATTTAATTCGAAACATAAAGTAAATGGATAGGAAAATTACCAGAACTTGCTTCTTTTATTGCTTTTGCACGCTGAATACAAATTGCTTGCTCTTACAAACTCCAAATGCTAGTATCTACTATAATTGCTATGTGTAACTCTTTATGAAATTGCTATCTAATGTTCCTCCTTTACATGGATTATAAAGGGGTTTATATAGTTACAGAATTGCTTGAATTTCAAGCCCGAATCCCAAATATCTTCTTCGTTTGATCCTGTTTCGGCTCTGATTTTAAGCTTGTTGCCTTTTATTCATTGCTCTAATCTGATTATTGTTGGATTCTTGCTAAGGCACCAATTTAGGGATCAATATTTCCCGCTTTAGATTCTGGTTTTCCAGGTAGGGTTCCGATTTAGGGATTTAATCCCTGTTGATCTCACCTTGAATTGCTTCTGCCCTAATTTAGGGATTTAACCCCTTTTTGTTCTTCTGTTTGTATGTTTCTAGTGATTTGAACGGCGCCGGCGAGGAACAATCGGAGTGAGTGAAGCGTCGGAGAAGATGAAGTGATCGGCTGGAGCTAAATCGTCGTGCGCGTCGATGCCATGCGCGAGTGGTGATCCGCGTGAACACCTGAAAGCAATCTAGGCCGTCAGATTGCATCCGGATTGAAGGACTAAGAAGTGCAGCTCTATATCATCCCCAGCTGGCATGATCTACACCGTTGGATCGGCCCTTTGATCCAACGATCCTGCTTCTATTGCGCATAAAGAAAGAATACGTGAGTTAGGGTTATAAACGGGCCAGACGGGCCTTTGTATATTGGACTTTTTTGGTATTTTTTATTAATGGATCCTGATTTGAATTAAATGGACCTTTTATTTATTTTTAATTACAATTGGGCTATGTATTTCATATGTTTTGGTTTTAATATCCTATGTTAATTCTAACTACACTAACATACTAACAATTATAACACGTTATATGTTACCTAAATAATTCTAACTACCACATTAATCTTTACAATTATACTATACGAGACCTAAACTATTTTAACATTAATATTTACCACTAAAACTAAGTTATCAATACTACACCTAACTACATTAACAATGACATTAATATTTACAACTATAATGTTATTAATATTACATAACTACAATATACTAATACTAAATTAACATAACATCTAAAACAAAGGTGAAAATCTAGTGACAACAGCTGCCTCTCTTTGGTCATTCTAGTGGAACACGAATAGAGCAAAGAAAAGAAGACACTGATTTTCACCGATTACCAAACTGTTTGCCTGAGAAAACAAGCGGGTTCTATTCTCCTTGTGCTCGAATAGATGTGCAGGTTCCATTCTCCAAATGCCTGAACGAATAGGCGGGTTCTATTCTCCTTGTGCTCGAATAGATAAGCAGATTCCATTCTCCAAATGCCCGAATGAATAGGCGGGTTCTATTCTTCTCATGCCCGAATAGATAGGCGGTTTCTATTCTCCTTATGCCTAAATAGATAGGCGGGTTCTTTTCTCCTCATGCCCGAATAGATAGGCGGATTCTATTCTCATCATGCTCGAATAGATAAACAGGTTCTATTCTCTAAATGCCCGAACGGATATGCGAGTTCTATTCTCCTTGTGCCTGAATAGATAGACGGGTTCTATTCTCCTCGTGCCCGAATAGATAGGCGGGTTATATTCTCCTCATGCCCGAATAGATAGGCGTGTTCTATTCTCCTCATGCCCGAATAGATAACTAGGTTATATTTTCCAAATGCTCAAACGGATAGGTGGGTTCTATTCTCCTTATGCCTGAATAGATAGGCGGGTTCTATTCTCCTCATGCCCGAATAGATAGACGGGTTCTATTCTCCTAATGCTCAAATAGATAAGTAGGTTTCATTCTCCAAATGCCCGAACGGATATGCGGGTTCTATTCTCCTCATGCCCAAATAGATAGGCGGGTTCATTCTCTAAATGCCTGAACGGATAGGCAGGTTCTAAAATCTATCAAAACAAATGCAAATGATCCAAATAAGATGCATATGCCCCTAGGGATGCATAGTCATGAATGCATGTCTTATTTCTTTTGCTATTTTTCTTAACGTTTTTCTTAATTAACACATAAGAAAACTATGAAGCTTCAAGAAACTCGGATTATATCATCTCGAACATTTTCTCAACTCTGGAAACTGATGGTGTGTATCTGCTTTGGCCCATCCCAACAGAAAAGATGGTTCTCCGATACTAGTTGGCTTTACCAATTTCTTGTTGTTAAAATTCCATCATCTATTCCTTAGAAAGTAACCTTCACCATTTCCTGCTTCATTTTCCGTACCATGGATTATTCATCCCTTCATATGACTTTTGTCTTGATTTTTCAAACAAAGAAGCTCTTTGCTGCTAGGACACCCTAGAACGAAACTCCGTGGGGATATGGAAAATGCATTGATTTCCTATCATTAATGCATGAGAAATCATTTGAAAATTACGACTGTATGCTTTGATGATAATCATAGATAATCATCTCCATCACTTCTGTTTTACCATTGTCATTCTTAGCACTTCCTTGCTTCATATGATCTTTGCACATTTGCTCACTCAATGCAGTTATCTTGTACTCCTGGTTGGAAGGACTGACTTCATCCTCATATTCTTAAACACTCTTCAATATTCAGTGAAAAGCTTCCTAGAATATTGTTGCTCTCCCGATGTCTCATAGTCTTAGCTATTCCATCCAATGTCTGTAAAATTGCTCTCATTGTTGTAGAAAGCAAAATATCTCATGTAAGCAACTCTGTTTTGCAACATGCTTTCTTAAAGCAATCTCTTGAGGTTTTCCACCGAGGTTTGTAGCAAAACCTATTACCATATTGTATTTCATTATAAGTTTTGCTACTTGTTACGCCCTAAGCTCTAAATTTGACCATTGAATACCTCATAGTTCCAATACCCTTCTAGATAAATTTCAAAGTAATGCTAAAAAATCTTATGAATATTTCAAGTGATGTCAAATTTTAATTTTCATTTCAATGCAAGATGCTTTATGGAAAGATGTCAAAGGAAAGAAAGAAAATGTTTACACAACAAAATTTTATTGGTATTGTGGCAAACACAAAAAAGAACTTACAAGGGAAAGAAAAGATATTCAGATATCAGAAACCAAAACTCCTCCTGTTATGACTTTATAAAGTGCCTTGAATGTCCACTGTGCTGAGCAGACCTTGGAAATAGTGACTATGTGGAAAGACGTAAAGCTTCACGGTACCAAACTCCAAGATTAATTTGTGGAATGACCACTTTTGTAGATTATCTGAGCCGTCCTTTTATGGGTTTTCAACTCAGATCCTCATTTGGTTTCAAAACGCCCTTTGCGGATTTTCATTTTGAACCCCCTTTTTCTTTTTTTTTCTTTTCCTCTTTTTCTTTTCTTTTTCTTTTTTTCTCTTTTTCCCTTTTTCTCTTCTTTTCTTTTTTTCTCCTTCAAACATAATACTTCTTAACTGAATCTGAATTTATCGGGTTTTAGAGTTCATCGCCATCCATTTCGGCTAAAATTAACCCTCATCCTAAGAAAACCTTTGTTACAATATAAGGTCCCTCCTAATTCGATGCCTATTTTCATCGGGAATCACTTTGGATTGGCAGCTTTTTCCTCAACGCTAAATCTCCCTCTTTGAATTCTCTTGGGCGAATTTTTCTCTCGTGAGCCTTTATCATCCTCTTCTCGTGAACTCATTCTGTTTTTTCCAACTTTGATTCCATTAAGACACAGAACGATGGTATTTTAACCTCAATGGGTAGCACAACTTCCATTCCATGTACCAATGAGAAAGATGTTACCCCGGTGGAAGTTCTTAATGCGGTTCGATAAGCGTATAAGGCAAACGACAACTTTTCATGCCAATCTTTATAAGTATCAATCATTTTTGCAATTATCTTCTTAATGTTCTTATTCACAGCCTCCACTACCCCATTCATCTTTGGGCGATATACCATAGAATTATGATGTTTAACATTGACTGTTCACATACTCCACTTATCATTATGTTGTTCAAATTTGAAACATTGTCGGTGATGATACTTTCAAGCAAGCTGTATCGACAAATGATTTTCTTTTTCAAAAACTTACAAACCGTAGATCTGGTGACATTTGCATACGAGGCTGCTTCTACCCACTTCGTGAAATAATCAATGGCTACCAGGATAAAACGATGCTCGTTGGATGCCTTAGGGTGAATTTGACCAATGACATCAATACCCCACATGGAAAACGGCCAAAGGGCTGTTATAACATGCAGAGGTTGAGGTGGTGTATGAACCTTGTCAGCATCAATTTGACACTTGTGGCATTTGCGAGAATAGTTGATGCAATCACCTTCTGTGGTTGACCAATAATATCCAAGTTGCATGATCCTCCTGGCCATAGTGAAACCACTAGGATGAGTTTTGCATACTCCTTCATGAACTTCTTCCACAATTAATTGTGCCTCGTTTGCCCCCACGCATCTTAGAAGCACTTGATCACGACTTCTCTTATATAAAATCTCTCCATCAAGGACATACCCTGGTGCCATCTTCCTAATTATTTTCTTTTTATTCTCTACAGCTTGAGGCGGGTATTGCTAGAATTTTACATATTTTAAGATGTCATGATACCATGGCAATCCATCCATTTCTTCTTCCACATCATAACAATGAACTGGAGAGTCAATCATATATAACCTGATGGGTATCATCTTAGATCATTCATTTACCCTAAACATGGCAACTAAGGTGGCTAAAGCATCATCCATTTGGTTGTCTTCTCTGGGGAGATATTTGAAATTGATATCATCAAATTACTTGGTCAACTCGAGGACCAACTTGTGATATCCCAACAACTTTGCATCTTTTGTCTCCCATTCGCCACGAATCTAATAAATGACTAACTCATAGTCCCCAAAAACTCTTAGGGTACGAATTTTCCTCTTTATAGCCTCTCTTAGACCCATTATACAGACCTCGTACTCTGCCATATTATTAGTGCAAAAAAACTTTAAACGAATGGTAAAAGGGTAATAATCTCCTTCCGGTGAAACTAGAATTGCTCTTATACCTCCCCCTAATGCATTTGCTGCACCATCAAAGTTCATAACCCAAGATTCTATTGAAGCTTCATCATCTTCGGTAATAATCTCCTTCCGGTGAAATTAGAATTGCTCTTTGTGAAATTGCTGTCTATTGTTCCTCCATTACATGGATTACAAAGGGGTTTATATAGTTACAGAATTGCTTGAATTTCAAGCCCCAATCCCTAATATCTTCTTCATTTGATCCTGTTTCGGCTCTAATTTTAAGCTTGTTGCCTTTTATTCATTGCTCTAATCTGATTATTGCTAGATTCTTGCTAAGGCGCCAATTTAGGGATCAACCTTTCCCGCTTTAGATTTTGGTTTTTCAGCTAGGGCTCCGATTTAGGGATTTAATCCATGTTGATCTCACCTTGAATTGCTTCTGTCCCAATTTAGGGATTTAACCCCTTTTTGTTCTTCTGTTTGTATGTTTTTGGTTATTCGAACGGCTTCAGCGAGGAACAATCGGAGCGAGTGAAGCGTCGGAGAAGATGGAGTGATCACCCGGAGCTGAATCATCGTGCGTGTGGCTGCCACACGCGAATGGTGATCCGCGTGAACACCCGGAAGCAATCTGGGCCGTCAGATCGCATCCTGATCGAAAGGCTAAGAAGTACGGCTCTATATCATCCCTAGCTAGCATGATCTACACCGTTAGATCGGCCCTTTGATCCAACGGTCCTGCTTCTGTTGCGCATAAAGAAAGAAGACTGGAGTTAGGGTTTTCTTCCTGGGTTATAAACGTGCCAGACGAGCCTTTGTATATTGGACTTTTTTTTGTATCTTTTTATTAATGGATTCTGATTTGAATTAAATTGACCTTTTATTTATTTTTAATTACAATTGGGCTATGTATTTCATATGTTTTGGTTTTAATATCCTATCTAACTACACTAACATACTAACAATTATAACACGTTATATGTTACCTAAATAATTCTAACTACCACATTAATCTTTACAATTATACTATACGAGACCTAAACTATTCTAACATTAATATTTAGCACTAAAACTAAGTTATCAATACTACACCTAACTACATTAACAATGACATTAATATTTACAACTATAATGTTATCAATATTACATAACTACAATAAACTAATACTAAATTAACATAACAACTAAAACAAATGTGAAAATCTAGTCACAACACCCGGGAGGTTAATCATGCAGCAGATCAACTAATCACGTGGATCCCTTTATCTCAATTTGAGCTGGTTCACTTTGAAACTCCTCCAGACCATCTCCAGGAACTACTCAAGCAGGATATTGATGGCCCTCCATAATGTCGAGGCATTCCTAGTTAATCATCTTTTGTAGTTTCTCTTTACAATTAAAAAAAAATGGTTTTGTCGGATAGACAAAAGCTGTTTATATGACAGGCAAATTAGGTCGCATCAAATCATTCAAGAAAATTACACATTTATTTATATATTAATACATTTTAAAACAATTAATCAAATTTATGTATACATCAATAAGTAATTCATAAATATTCTATGTATACATGCGGTAGTATGCAGCTGGTGACTATAAAAGAATGAAAAGCGGGAAAAAAAAAGGTTTCATTAATGCCTTCAGGAACGGATAAATGACTTTAGGTAAGGTGATGAACCTATAAATTTTATGGGGCAAAAATAAAATTTTAAAAGAAAATATATAAAATATTTTAAATCATATAAAATTTTATATTTTTAGTGGTCGACCACACTTCCAGGCGCTCGGTCCATCCGCGAGTGCCTTCCTCCATGATAGACGATTCAAATCTCTTTCATTTAAGGGTAATTAGTTGATGAATAGATGGTTGAGATTTTTTTTATAAGCGGTATTAATTCATTCTCATTTGTATTGATTTATTTAAATATTATTTAAGATACATGGCGGGATGTTAAGATCACTTGTGGAATTAAATAAATTTCACCGTTACTGCTTTAAATAATAATACTTTATTTAATAATAAATTTGAGATATTAGAATTTTAATATTTCATGTTTTCGTATATTTCAATATCATGCGTGAATTTTCACTCCAAAGTTTATTATTATTTAAAGGCTCAAATAAAAAATAAGTGCTTAAAGTATATTATTTTTGAACTTTAGTTAGGTGTTTAATGTTTTTTTTTATAAAATAGATGCCTAAAATATTAAATTTTATAATTTTAGGTGTCCGACTGTTAAAGAAGTCGTTATCCATTTAAAACGCAACACATAACAGGAATATTCATTTTTTAAATTATTTTTTAAAAAAACTTTAAAACTTAAATTAAAAAAAGCTCAAAATTTACACAAAAAAAAGAAGTTTAAATCAATCCTAAATCCCTAAAAAACTCTATATCCTACATCCTTAAATCCTCACCGTTATCACCGCCATCCGCTGTCGTCGACTCCACCCATTTGGTCGCCAGACCCAGCCGGCCATTTTTCCTGCTCTTCGTCGTCGGAGATCAGCGAATGGTGTGCCAATCGAACAGTTATTTCACGTTCGACGTTCAATGTTCGGCTGGCACACCGTTCGCCGATTTTCGACGATGACAAGTGGGAAGAAATGGTCAGCTGCGTCTGTTGACCGAAAGAGTGAGGCCGGCAACGACCGCCGACGGCGGCGATGTGGATTTGAGGATTTGGGGATTTGGGAACTATTTTAAAAAGTTTTAGAATTTCAAGATTTTTTTCTAAAATTTTAAATTATTAAATTTTGTATTTGTTAACGGGTTTTTTTTTAACACTAGTTAACTAACATGCACTTAAAATTATAATTTTTGAAACTTTAAGCACCTGTTTTTACAACAAAAAAATTAGGCATTTAAAGTTCAGAAAAAACATATTTTAGACACTTATTTTCATTTAAGCCTTACTTAAATCCTACCGAGATTAAATCATATCTAGAGTTATTATGAATTGTTTCTTTTCAATCCTACTAAATTTAAATTATTCGACCAATTAGTGGATCTCGATATTATTTCTTTTTAGCTTTTTTGTAGGTTAATTTCTACTTTTACCAAATATGGACCGTTTCTTGCATTAACTTAAGTGCATGTCTTAGGATTCTTCTACTATATAATGAACACGTCGTTTAAACTAAAAAAAACGATACATGCATATATAAAATCAAATGAAGGTCGCTATCGACGTGTTCATTTTCGGACAATACTTAACTGGGTTTGAAATTTATTAAGAGTAAATTTTTTTAAAGTATAGATTTGAAACCTAATAATATCTTTAGGACAAATAGTTAAAACTCTCATTTAATACTCTTATTTCTCTCTCTTGTATCGTGGGTTCGAAATTCTTTAAGATCAAATTTCCCTTCCTCATCCTCCTAAATATAATGGTTAAAAAAAATGAATATGGATTATCGTTAGAGATATTTTGTTTTTAATGATTACATATGTTCGGCTCTCATTTTTTTTTTCGTTCTCGCCATTGTTATGCCTTTGTATTATGCAATTATATTCTTTTAACTAAAACATTGATTATTCTTTGGTTTTGTACAACGAAGTTACATCATGTGTTATATCAAATTGGATCGGCTTATTATTGACTGTGTTCACTATTCAAGTTGATTACTTAACTAAATTAATGAAAATTTTATCTCTGCAAAAAGGGTGGTTTTTGGATAAATAAACAATACAGGAGAAGAATGCAGATGTTTTAGTTATTACCTAAGATTTGTCTCCAATAAATTTTGTATATACAAAAAAAAATTATAAAAAATTTATTTATTAAAATTAAATATTCAACGCGAATCAATTTAAATTTATCACCCGAAACTTTAAAAAATAAAAGGACAACCAGAAAAATATTGTGTCCCGGTCAGATAAATACTGTGGTGATTACTTCCCAGCAGCCGTCATTATTGAAAATATTTCGTCATGCCACGTCATGTTTTAGGCCAGTTTTATTTTAAAAAGTCAAAGATCATTTTAAAATATTCCATAAGCCAAAAATTGGCTAAGGTTATTTTGGCACTTATTTTCTAAAGTAATTTAGCCTAAATATTTTAATTGTACTAAAATATTTTATTCGTGAATAAATTTTTTAATTAACTTATAATAAACAACTTAGAATAATTTGATAAAATAATATGCTATGAAAAACATATTTTATATTTTTAGATAATTTTATAAAATTATTTTTTGATTAATGTGCCTTTATATAAATTCAACATATTTGTCTATATGATATTATTATCGCAGCGTGCACTGCCATTAAGTTTTTTACATCATTTCAACTCACTTATTGTTAGTTGACTAATAATTTTCATCAGCAGAATGACTATTTTGACCTAAAATAAAATGTTAAGAGTTAAACTATTTCAAAAATTATTAATAAAAATAACTATTCAATCAAACATTATATTATACCTTTAAAGTATATTTAATTTGTTTTTAAAATTTATGAATAGTAGTTATTTTTCTATAATGATAGGCGTTTAATTTGTCATTAGTTACGCAAACAAAAATCTTGAATATTATGGAAGCAAGTGAAGACTGAAGAGGATAAGGGTGAGAACTGACTAGCGTCAGTTTTTATCGTGGGGTAAAAAAGGGCGCTATTGAAGAGGATAAGGGTGAGTAGCCACATATTTAAATTTCGGTGCGGTCGCGTTTTTAATTGCGTCGCGGTTTTCACATTTTTGAATACAACGGAAATTATTGTGGTCATTGCGGGTGTTGCGGTCGTAATTTTTTTTTAAATTTTGCACAATTTATTGTATAATATACTAATTGTAATTATAATTATAAAAACTCAATTTTAATAATTTTTAAAGTATTTTTTAACACTTATGAACTTTTATTAATATGAATTTGAAAGTGAGTGATGTTATTTAAAGAATTCTAGATTGTAGCGTGATTTTGTTTAGTTTAGTTTGGATAATAAAGTCATATGAATATTCTAAATTAACAATTTGTACCAATAAAAAGACTAAACATGTGATAAACCTAAACAAAAATAAAAATATTAATATAATAAAAATAATTTATAATATTAATAAATAATACAAATTAAATAAACATATTATAAACAATTAAATAATTATAATATTATTAATAAACAATTATACCACATTAAATATAAGTCTTTATTCCCATTTATTTGATTTTTTTTCCAATACTTATATTTAATATATACTCTAATTTTATTATTAAGTAAAAAGAAAATAAAATTAATTTAATGTTTAAGGACTAGATTTAACAAAAAAATCAAATCATTAAAGACTTAATTGAGATAAAATATAAATTTAAAGGTTTAATCAAAAAAATTTAAAAGTGTAAGGGATCAATTTAAATATGACTTAAAATATTGAGACAAAACTGAGAAAGTTCAAGGTCACTCCACGTAATTAACCCATTTTTTTAGAATTTTAAACTCTTCCTCATTACTTCGGCAACCGCGTTTTTTTCTTTCTTCCTTTTTAGACAAAAATGCAATTACTCAAAATTTAAAGATTACGTTCTGTTATAGCGGCTACAAATGCTATCGCGTAAAATTACGTCTGCAACAGAACACTATCTAATACTTACAGTAAAATTCTCGAAAAATAATCTTAAAGGATGACACGACTATTATTTCACGACCACCGCATTAGGGATTCGCGATTTAAATCCTGTCATAAAGCATCAGTTTTTATCGTGGGGTAAAAAAGTGCAGGTAAAGCATGAAATAATTAGAGAAATAAGTAAGTACAATAGAATGGAGACGCGTGGCAGGAAAAGCGGATGCCGACAGTCAGTTATCAAACTATTAGGTTATTGTGGTAATTTACACTCTAGATCACTAGACTTATCTTTAATTTTATTTAGTTAATAAAATTTTAATTTCATCAAATTGTATCATTCTGTTTTTATTATTAATAAATTAAATCACACATACGAACATTATTAACTAATTTTAACAAAAATAAAATAAAATTGATATTTTTACTTATCATATTTTTTATATTATCTTCCAAAAATGTTTAATTGACAATATAAATTTCTTTTGTTAAAATTTATGGGAATTTTAGTTATTTTTATTTAAATTTATTTAAATGAAATGTATCAAGAAATTTTCACAGAATAATTATTGATTAAACATTATTTGATAAAAATATATGAAAAATATGCTAAGTACAAATGTCAATTTCAATTTTCTAGTTAGAATCATTGGACTGAACAATATTAATATAAGTGACGTAGTTTATTAATGATAAAAGTTAAATAATACAGTTTGAATAATTAAAGGGATGTGATCTAAATAAAAGTAAATGTTAAGTTTAATGATTTAAAATATAAATTACCATAAAGGAGGGACGAGAGATGAAGATTGCGACTGGAAGATGGTTTTTTGGGCCAATAGTACTAGTGGTAACTGTTAATTTTTAATTTGATCCCATGATAATATTTGTTTTAGATTAAAAGTACAAGAAGCCTTTGAGTTAAAAAAACAATTAATTTTTTGATATTTTCAGTTAATTAAGTAATTGAACCAATAAATTCAGCTAATTAAAAATTGTTTGATGAAATTGTTTTTTAAATTTAATTTTTTGGTAAAAATTTTAATTTTAATTTTTAAAAGTCAAGTATTGAACTTAATTATTATAATGAGAAAAATATTTTATTCTCTATTGAAATCATTCTTTAAATTTTGTTTTTATACACACGGATGAAATGCAAGAGGATTTCTTTAAATACGTACTAAAATTACGTGGGAAATTTCCATTTGAAGCTAGGAGTCGGTACACCGCAGGGGTGTTCATATTGAAAAATTATTAGATGAATTATATTTACCACATCATTTGTGCTCCTAATAAATCATGTATGTATATTTTATTTTTTTAAGGTGAATCATCACATTTTTCCTACATATAATTAGAGAGTTGGTAGTTATTAGATAGTTATTTTGAGATGAACGGACATGATTGGTTGGATCACGGATGACGTGGTAACAAGTTTCATCTAATAATTTCTCGTTCATAATTGACCCCGAATTATTTTTATTTTTCACCCTTTCTTTCACTTTTTTTTGAATAAAACACCAGATTTTATTAAAATAATGAGAAAAAATACACAGATAAACATATATTAAAATATAAAAAACATAGAAAAGTAGAGAGTATGCAAACATGAATAGCAAGAATAGCAAATTAAATTTTCTCATAAAATCTTCATCAGTGTTCTTCAAGTCTATCACCATAGCGAAATCTTCGAGTTCTCACTAGAAGGGCTCAAATTATTGAATTACTCCGATCAACAAAAGAGAGAAAAATGTCTTGGTTAATTCCACGAACCAACCCGCACAATGTTGTGCTGTAAGATTCAACTGTAACATGCACCCGGTTGTAGACGTTTTCAATATTAGCGTGCCATAAATACAGACAAAAAACGTATCATAACGGCAGATAAAGAATATGCTATAACAGTCGACGAAAAACAAAAAATAAAAATAAAAAAGGGACAAAAGTAAAAAAAATAAAAAAATTACCGCTGGTAGACGGTCAAAATCGTTACCGTTGGCCTGAAAAACTTAAAAATTACTTAAAAGCTCTTTAAAAAAAAGATAACTGTTGTAGAGAAAATGTAAAAGTAAAAAGTTATGAATACTTTTACCGAACATGACCATATATATGATATAAATTTGAGGTGTACTAAGATAAGATTCACGAGTGGAAGACAAATTATGTTAGATTGTTTTTTATCAAGTGGGAAGTTGACAGTCACAACTCATGAACTCAATCACAAAAACAAATTTCTCACTGTCCGTCAGTAAAGCTAGGAAAAAGCTTGTATTATCACTAATTTAGGATATTGATAACTCTGTTAACATATAAAAGAAAATATGCCAATTGGCTAAAATTTCCGCATACTAAGCCAAAAAAAGGAACCCTGTGGCGCGGTTGTTGATTGTTCTGTGCCTTTCGTTCCACTTGTAAGTGGACCAACCCACCAAGTGCCAAGGTTTTATTGTTTCGCTGAAAGGACACACACGACAGATCACATAAAAAAACAAAATTTCCAGAGCCTGAAATTGTCTATAATATGAAAAATTAACGAAGTAATAAACATAGAGTTTTATTTTTAAATTTTAAACTTTAAATCTTAAATACTAAATTTTAAAAATTAAACTATACATTCTAAATTATAAACACTAAAATTTAATCATAAACATTATTTTAAACCTTAAATTCAAATTTTTAATACCGAAACAGACTAAAAAGGAACAGAAAAGTTAGAATGTGGATTCAACGTACACGTATCAGGTCACCCGAAATCCAATTTTGGACATTCCGGACACAGAACATTATTCTTTTAGAAAATATTGTTAAAGATCTTTGGAGAACAACTGGACAAACAACACTGTTGAAAAGTTTCAACACCCTTCATTGATACGACAGTGTACATCAATCTGAATATCTCAGCGCATTAAAAATCTAATTTTTGGACGTAAAAATCATGCACCCAATAATTCAGGGAGGAGGCATTCGATATTCATTCTCAAACATTTAGAACTCATCGTTGTGTGGTTGTGTGGTCATATTTATATGCAATGAGGTTCGAGAGATTCACTGCCTGTTTTTTTTTTTTTTTGTTCGTAATTCGATAGTCAACTCTGTGATGATAATAGCATGGAAACAATACATTTGTTCGACCACAGACTAAGTGGGAAAACTAAGAATCGACAACATACACTTGCTTGCCAAGACAGTGAAACTAGACAATAATCTAAAGGTGCTGCACTTTTATATGCAGGAAAAATGACATTTCCGATAGTGAGATATTGAAGAAAAGATAAAAGAAAGGTAAACTGCATATATTTTAAAGATGATGAAATGAGTAGTATGTCGACATACTATTAAACATTTGCCAATTGATCCCGATGTCATTCCACTTTTTGACTTGGAGGCATGCTTTATTAATCTTTATTAATGGCATTAATCTTAAATTTAATCTTAATCTTAGATAGAAAAGAGGGAAATGTGACTCTAGGGGGAAAAATAGTGTTGTGAATCTCGAACTCGTGTCCTACATGAATATAAGGGGGAAACGTCGGTACACCCCATAGCGCAACAGAGAAATTATCCGGCGAATTTCACCAGTGATCCATATACGAAGAACGAATCCGGGGTAAAAAGGATGAAATATTACCTCGATTAAATCTAAAAACTACAGTGACGTAACAAAATTCAATTCCTTTAGTATGATATCGAATCTTAGTCGTCGCAAAATGCTTCGACCACTATGCAGCTCACCCGGACAAAACGAACAATATTTTACTTTTCTAACAGTTAGAGAGGTTTTCGCAATTAGCATAATCTTGGTTGTTAGACCTTATTTCGTTATATAGCATTCAAAACCCTAATCCTAATTAAATTCAGATTCATTACATATACAATTTATTTAACCGAATATAATTAAATAAGTATAATCTAATTCTACTTTAATTAGGTTTCTTTAACCAAATATAATTAAATAAGTATAACCTAATTCTAATTTAATTAGGTTTCTTTGGAGATATATATTCTAATAGTATTTGATAATTACAATAATTATCTAGTATTAAAATATATAAATGAAATTATCTATATAATTATAATAATTTCGGTTCTAACTAATTCCGTGTACAACAAGTTTGCATATATGATATGTAGTCGATATTTGTTCGTTTCAATCATAGGATGTGATCCTTGTAGGTTCATGTAACGTTAGCTGTAATATTTAGAATATTACAAATAATGAGTGACATCTAGTAATACATCATTGCTACCTAAGTTACAGGAAGTCGTGGTTCAACATAACCTTTTCGTGATTAACTCTTTTCATGTATTATATCCTTTTGTCCTTATATCTAGATCGGACACAAGTCATGGAATATTCACACTTGTATAGTCCATCTAATACTTCTTGATATCTTGAGTGGACTATAATAAACGAATAACTATGATATCTCATATCAATTTATTCAAGCATGACCATGCTTTTCTAGTCTCACTCAATCAAGTGGCCTACGATATTACTCCTATTATGTAAGAGGGACAAATCCTATCTTGATCAACCATATCCCACTACATAGATTGTGACATATCTAATATCAGTCTTTTTAGCGCAGTCAGTTACGATGCACGTTTGACTATATCAAAATATGTCACTCACGATGTTGAAATAATGATGATCTCAAGTATGAGGATCATACACATAGTTATCATTACGAGCAATGTTGTGACTGTCACATAATAATCTAATAAACATGCTCATAGCGGATCAGTCCAGTATGTCGTTCTCTAGCACATGCTTATGTATTGATTTTGACATCTCTATGTCAATCACAACACTTTGTCATCAATCAACTACATATTAGTCTTAATATATTATTGTTGTCCTTGCCCACAATAATACTTGACTAAGGATATTCAAGAATAATCATATTATTCTAAGAACTTTATTACAATTTAGCTTATTTATATATACACATCGTAATGACTGAAATAATAATAATTGTTTTATGTTAATAAACATGGTAAAATATGTTTTTTTCTATCATTATATGATTGGTTTTTGAGCATACTCAAACAGAATAAAGATGAACATTTTGGCTAACGCCAGATGCGCTTGCTCCCAAAGAGAAGCATTTTAGGTGGGTTTAATTTGGACACATTGCATACGTCAAACTCTATCTTCAACACTAATACATTGAAATAATCATTAAATGTGGTGTAATAGTTGTTCATCTTATTTTTTAACTATGAAATCAAATGTTTGATTTTTACTAATGAAAATGAAGTATCTTTCATGATTAGTTATTTACTCTTAGTAAAAATATTCATGACGAAAAAATTAATTATTGCAATTGACGGTATATACTTTAATTCATATAAAAATAATAATATGACATCTAAAGGGTAAAAGGTGTCGCCCGACAAATTTGATTATTTTACTCAAATATCCCATTTTAACTATTATTACGTTTTTCACTTAAACAAAAGTATTTTTGAATTTAACACCCTTTGTAGGAATTCGTTATGTTAAAATGACGAGTTCCATTTAAAAAATGTTTAAAGAATTTAACATATCAGCGTGACGAGTTCTTGTAAAAAATTGTTAGATTTGAAAATAATTTTATTTTCGTGTTAGAAATATAAATAATAATTAAAATATGTTATTTGGATAAAAATAGCAACGAGTTCATCATAAAACCTTTTCTTTCCAACCAGGAATTAAAAATCAAAGAGAAACCCCAATGGTTAGGCTAATGTGGGGGACTGGTACATATCTGACTATGCCTTTAGGAGTTAGGACAATGAAATGAATAAGGATTGGTGTTATTAAATTCCCATCCCCACGTGGACTATGTAATGGAACCAAAACAGGGAAATGTGGACAACACATCATGGATTGATGGGGTGCAACGCATTTCAAAGGAAAAATTATTATACAAGTCGGCTACCACGTTATTTATAGTCCCTCCACTAAAAATAAGTCACATATTTTTAATATATATCATTTTTAAAAAATAATATTCATCTTTTTATGTCATATATAAAGAAAATGAGTAATTACATAAAAATTAATTATAAATTAATTAGTGACATAAAAAATTAATTAATTTTTAATAAACAATAACTATAAATAAAGAGGTGAATCAAATTCATTAAATAATTTTTCATTTCAAAGAGATTAAATTGAAATGAGGGTGGTCAGTGGTGGTCGGGGTCGTATTGGAATTAGTGGAATGGAAGACTTTTTTTTTAATAAGCCCAGGGTCCGAGTCCGAGTCTTAGTCTGAGTCTGAGTCTGATTCTGAAGTATCACTATCAGATAGTTGCGAGTTTACATTAATATGGTCCAGACTACGAATCCCGCATTTCCACATTTACGATGGGAAGACATGCTATAGCGAACTCCCTCTCGCTAAAAAATGTTTTTTTATTTTGAAAATGATGTCTTTTGTGGGATTTTTATAAAACTCGTGTTTTATTTAAAAATGGAGTCGCCACCGGCCACTCAAGGTGGATTGGACACTGTAAAAACCAGAAATTTCAAAATGTCGGGTTCGGGAGTCGGTTACGGATGGGGAAGGATTAGCACCCCCATACCGCCCAAAATTGGTACTTTAATAATTACATCTTTATTAATATTAGACTTTCCGGATTAAAATGACAATTAATTTAAAATTTGGTTATAAGTGTGAGTAGATTTTAAAGGCCCCGTTATTCGAGAGTAAACGCCCAACCACTATCACTACGCCTGATACTGGCCTCGTTTACGCTCGAATAAAAAGGCACCGCATTGACAATTTATATTTGAAATGCAACTTTAGAAAACAAATATTAACGTTTATATTGACATGGCATAAACACATAAATATTATAATATTATAAAAGATAATAATAAAATACATGAATAACAAAACATGAACGAAAAAAACGAGCTTCCAAAACTAAAATAATTAATTGTAACATGCTTAAACACATTAAGATGCCAATATAATATTTACATGACATGCATGATACCACGTAAACTTAAACATCAAGGACTGAAATGCATGAAAGTTAAATTACATGGCATAAAATAATATGAAAGCAAGGACTACAATGAAACAAATGTAAAACTTGAAGAAATAAACATAAAATAACGGAAATAGCACGCTGGAAAATAAACATTAAACTGCAGTGACCATGTTGAAAGAAAACGAAAATTAAAAGCTAAAAAACGATAAAAAAGGGACGATATTAAAAGCGCAGAAAAACAAGAAGGACCAAAAGTGTAAATAGACCCTATACAGAGATGAATACGAGTTGAAAATTAGGGGACCACTTGAGTTATTTACCCATTAAACAAAAACGCGGATCCTCCCTGGGTTAACGGGTCACCGCAGGTCGGGCTCGCTAATACGGCGCCGTTTTGGAAGCTGTATTCAAAACATATATTGGTATTATTTTTTATTCGAAACAGTTTATTAAACAAAAAACCCTAATTACTTGAAAGTCTCCCAGCCTTCCCTCTCTCAACCGATGGCGAGCAGCGCCGCTCCCCACACTCGAGCTCACGCGTCGGTCACACTCGAGCTCACGCGGCTACTGGCGGAATGGTCTTTCTTTCTACCCTTTCGTTTAATTTTTTTGAACTAAAGTAAAAAAATTTAACTTTAAACAAATTTTTGTTATTGATTCTAAGAAAAATCCCTTACAAAAAATTTTTTGAATCTGGAAGAGCATATCCTCTTACAAATTTTGAACCGAAACCCCTTTCTTTTTCAAAACCTCAAAAAAAAAGCTCTCTGATTTTTTTATCAAACTCCGACCCTTTTTCACTATTTTTTCGAACTTTCTTTTTTTTTGAACCCCCTTTGTTACAATATTTTTTTCGAAAATAACCCCCATTTTTTACCATAATAAAAGATAATAAACCTTATTTTATTCAACATAATCTGTGATGGTTGTAATCCCTTATCTTTATTTGGGTTGGTAAGGTTAGGGGTATGGGTGTGGTTTTTTTGGGGACGGTAAGGTAGGTTTAGGGTTATTTATTTAAGGTTTTGTTGATTTGGTTTAGAGATGATAGATTTGGTAATTTAGTTTAGGGTTTTGAGGTATAAAGTCGAGGTAGGTTTATTTGGTAGATTAGAATTTATTAGGATTATCTATTTTGGTTAATTTTAAAGTTTGGATCCGAGTTGAATTTAGGGTTTAAACGGGTTACCACAATTGCCCTGGCTTATTGTTGTGTAACAATAATGGAGCAAAGACTAAGAATGACCCGTTTTGGTCCGGTCCGGCAAGGGAGGTTATTTAGGTTAAGTTTTTTTAGGTTTTTTCTTTTGTGTCGTCTTCTTACTTGGTTATGGATTGTTACTATTGGGAAGCAAAATCTTCAAAATGGGAAGTTTCTGTTGAAGCTTATGAGTTAACTTGTTATATTATTGATGGCGATGCTCACCTGTTGAAAAACAACAACCAGCAAAGACTAAAAAAAAATAACCCGTTTTTGTCTAGTCCGCGACCGAAGTTTCTCCTTGTTGAAAAATGCAACTTTTTCTTCTTTTTGTCTTCTTTTTGCTTTGATTTTTATTTATTTTTTTGCTTTATATTTTGTTTCTTTTTCTTTTGCATTTTTTCATCATGGTAATACGGAGTAAAATTCTTCAAAATGGGGTTGTGAGACCGGGGAGCAAAATAGAGTTGGACCCCTACATTATCAACAGAGAGATAATAAGATAAAGAAGATTTGGTAAGATGGATTCAACCACCCCAAACAGGGGTCTATCAAAATTCGATCCAAACCGCGATATTGATCGGGAGGCAAGATCGATGGATGAAAGTTCTGATGTTTGATCCATCACAACTCTAGATCGAAGAGGCAAGAAAGTTGGTAAAACTTTTGAACTTTTTTTTCTTTTCTTTTTTCTTTCTTTTTTATTTTTTCTTTTTTTCCTTTTTTTTCTTTTTTGTTTTTTTTTATTTCTTTTTTTTTTTTTTCTTTTTCATTAATAAAAGGACTTGAAAATTAGTAAAATTGGATTTATCAACGGAGAAATAGAAACATTAATCGAACCTTACTACACCATCACGGATAAGAAGGACAAAAAGAATCGGGGCCTTGCCACTCCATCACGGAGGAGGACTGGATCGGATAATGACGACCAATAATCGGCTACACCATCAACGAAGAGCAAAGATTAGAGGGGCGACGGAGCTTGAACCCGCCACCCATCAGCGGAGGACTAGATTGGACAATGACGACTTGGAACCGGCTACACCATCAGCGGAGAGCAGGATCTGAGGGCGACGGGAGCTTGGACCTAGCCACTTCATCAGCGGAGAACTAGATCGGATAATGACGACCCGGAACCGGCTACACCATCAGCGGAGAGCAGGATCTGAGGACGACGATAGCTTGTACCTAGCCACTCTATCAGCGGAGGACTGGTTTGGACGATGACGACCTGGAACCGGCTACACCATCAGCGGAGAGCAGGATCTGAGGACGACGGGAGCTTGGACCCGGCCACTCCATCAGCGGAGGACTAGTTTGGAAAATGACGACCTAGAACCGGCTACACCATCAGCGGAGAGCAAGATCTGAGGGCGACGGGAGCTTGGACCCGGCCACTCCATCAGCGGAGGATTAGTTTGGATAATGACGACCTGGAACCGGCTACACCATCAGCGTAGAGAGCGAGATTATTAGAGGCGACGGAAGCTTGGACCCGCCACTCCATCACGGATGATCGTTCGGATAATGACGACACAGAACCGCTACACCACCATCGAAGGACTAGATCCATCGAGAGCAAGATTTGATAATGACGACCTGGAACCGGCTACACCATCAGCGGAGAGCAGGATCTGAGGACGACGATAGATTGTACCTAGCCACTCCATCAACGAAGAGACTAGATCGGGTGATGAAAGTTGATAAATTTTCTTTTGATTTTTCATTTCATTCATTTTTTCTTCACTTTTACTTTTTTTTGATTTTTTTTATTTTTTTTTTATTTTTTCGACTTTTGATTTTTTCAATTTTTTATTTTTCGATTCTTGATTTTTTTATTTTTTTCTCTTTTTTTCAAAATTTTTCAACTCTCTTTTTTTTGATAATTTTTCTTTTTTCTTGAACTATACAAAGAAGTAAGACTCGAGAAAAAATTAGGTCTTGTTGCACCGTTACGAGAAACAAGACCTAAATAGAAATTGATCTGCTTGGGGAAAGGTTCGGATCTGTTTCACCATCAACGGAGAAACGAGATCTTCAGGATGTCTATACTTTGTTGCACCATCACCGTAAAAGCAAAATCTGAAATTGTTGGCCTATCAACAATGACGAAGGCAAGATCTGAAAAAATGCTACTTCTATTGCTCTCATGGAGAGAGGTATAACTGAAAATGAAAAAAAACACTAATCAAGAAATGTTCACAAAATTTGTCATTGTTACATTTTATTGATGTTTTAGCATCCTCTTTGTGTTTGGCCTCCTTCAAGACTAGGGTTGGCCGTTGTGTTGTTGCCCCAATGGTTGAGGTTCTTCGATTTATTTTGAACCTGTTTGTATGTACAAGCAAAAAATGCATGAATTTTAGGCCTAAATGCATGTGTCTATCCTAAATGCAATGTGACTTTAGTGTATGCACTGAACATAGATGTATGACGTATGAAAAAATGATTTAATGCAATATGAATGCAACTAAATGCATGAATATGACATGAGTTTTCTGGCCCTCAATGGGATGCCCCTGACTCCTCACTGGTCCTGTTAGGATCTTGGTCTTTTGCATATGACAATGTCCCAACCTTTTCTTGGGTTCGATTACCTTTTTTTGAATCTTTCATCAGGGTGCATGCCCCAACATTTTGTTCATTCTATGTTTTCGTCTGAAATTGCTTTTGAATTTGACACTTTGAGTGCGAATTCTGTTGCCCTCTAAGTTGGGTTCATAAATTGTGTGCTGGTTCATGGCAGCTCATTATTAATATTATTTGGGATTAAGTGCAGTTTTGCAGACTGTGGTTAAGGATGCAAGAGTTTGACTCGGTAATAAAGGTTGGTCCTTGGCAAAGAATGCCCCCGGACTGGACCTTGTTAGAGGCAAATGTTTGTAAAAGATGTGGAGGTATGATTCCAAAAGAATGGTAGCAAAGGTTTGCTCGGCTTTCGATTTTTTTGAATGGCTTTGGGTAGAATGGTAGAGTTGAAGAGCTTGGTTTTCGGTGATGGTAAGTCGAGAGTTCAAAAGGACTCAAACATAAGGGTTCGGGCAGTGAAATGAGGGGTTCTCTGTTCGAGTATTTTGGTCGATGGGTAGCGATGGTAGTGGGGATGGAAAAAACTTTATTGTGTTTTCGGCTGGAAATGGTAAGCGTGAATGATTTCTGAAGGATGAAATGTGGTGGGTTAATTTTGGTGATGAAAAGTGAAGGGTGAATGTTGGAATTTGGCACTTGTCTAGATATGCCCTCAAACCGAGTTCTTGTGGAGGTTTGGTAATGGTGCTTGAATTGGCGACTTTGCTTTCTTTGGTATTAATGACGCGGGACATCCGAGGATCGATTTTAAAATTGATGCATCTATATGCAAAATGTGTCTTAAATGCAAAATAATTTATGTCGATGCAATGCAAAATTAAGATTGTGATGATGTTGTGTAATGATGAAGATGAAATCGATCGATGAGAATAAAATAAAAATGAAACGAGTTATTACCAAAACAAATGATAAAAAAATAGAGTAATTAAAAAAAACTGTACATAAATAAGAAATAAGGCACTAGAGCCTAAATAGGTGACCACTAGTCAGCAGAGTTTCACATGGCTCTAAAAGGTTGGCTCCTACGGCTCACTTATATGCAGTTTTGGTGCTAAGAGGTACCCAAATTGTCCTTGTTGTCCTCTACTAAGAGTAGCAAGGCCCCTGATCATCACCCATTATAGGCTCCTTTCAACCGGGTTCAAATTAGGAGGACTCATTCACTTATGCCCGCACGAAGGAACGATATCCTTACGAAAGCATAAGGTACTCGAGCCCCGAAGGTACTTGCTAGGCCTACACGGAGAACGATATCTCCACGAAAGCATTAGCATTTTCCCCACTTAAAAAAAAATAGGTTTATATGCCATATTTTAAATGCGTTAAAATAAATAAAAAATTATAACTCTCTATTAGTTTAATAGTCACTTTAATCCAAAAATTTCGATATTAATAAAGCGGTAGTTATTTGAAAAAAAGCTCGACTCTCATTTGTTTTTGAAAAACAAAAATGTCCCAAAATATTTATTTTGAAAATATTGAAAAAAATAAAGTGTTTTTTATTTTTGTTTTATTTGAAAATATTTTCTTCTGCGTGGGATTTTAGAAAAACCGTGTTTTATTTAAAAATGGAGTCGCCACCGCCCACTTAGGTAGGATCGGACACCGTAAAAACTAAATATTTAAAATTGATGGGTTCGAGTCGATTATGGATGGGAATGATTAGCACCCCACACCGCCCAAAATTGGTACTTTAATAATTACCGCTTTATTAATATTAGACTTTTCCGGATTAAAGTGACGATTAAATTAAAATTTGGTTATAAGTGTGAATAAATTTTAAAGGTCCCGTTATCCGAGTAAACGCCAACCACTATCACTACACTGGATACGCCCGTTTACGCTCGGATAAAAGGGCACCACATTGACAATTTATATTCGAAATGCAACTTTAGAAAACAAATATTAACGTTTATATTGACATGGCATAAACACATAAATATTATAATATTATAAAAGATAATAATAAACTACATGAATAACAAAACATGAACGAAAAAAACGAGCTTCCAAAACTAAAATAATTAATTGTAACATGCTTAAACACATTAAGATGCCAATATAATATTTACATGACATGCATGAAACCACGTAAACTTAAACATCAAGGACTGAAATGCATGAAAGTTAAATTACATGGCATGAAATAATATGAAAGCAAGGACTACAATGAAACAAATGTAAAACTTGAAGAAATAAACATAAAATAACGGAAATAGCATGCTGGAAAATAAACACTAAACTGCAGTGACCATGTTGAAAGAAAACGAAAATTAAAAGCTAAAAATGATAAAAAAAAGGACGATATTTGAAGCACAGAAAAACAAGAAGGACCAAAAGTGTAAATAGACCCTATACAGAGATGAATACGGGTTGAAAGTTAGGGGACCACTTGCGTAATTTACCCATTAAACAAAAACGCGGATCCTCCCTGGGTTAACGGGTCACCGCGGGTCGGGCACGCTAATACGGCGTCGTTTTGGGAGCTGGATTCAGAACATATATTGGTATTATTTTTTATTCGAAACAGTTTATTAAACAAAAAAAACCTAATTACTTCAAAGTCTCTCAGCCTTTCATCTCTCAACCGATGGCCAGAACAGCGCCGCTCCCCACACTCGAGCTCACGTCGGTCATCGGCCGCGAGGCCTCGCGACGGCTACGGCGGAATGGTCGGTAAGCTTTCTACCCCTTTCGTTTAATTTTTTTGAACTAAAGTAAAAAAACTTTAACTTTAAACAAATTTTTGTTATTGATTCTAAGAAAAATCCCTTACAAAAATTTTTTGAATCTGGAAGAGCATATCCTCTTACAAATTTTGAACCGAAACCCCTTTCTTTTTCGAAACCCCCTCAAAAAAAAGCTCTCTGATTTTTTTATCAACTCCGACCCTTTTTTCGAATATCCGCCATTTTTTCTCTTTTTTTTGAACCCCCTTTTGTTACAATATTTTTTTCGAATTTATAACTGATTTTTTACCATAATAAAAGATAACAACTCCTTATTTTATTCCTGTTGCAGATCTGGTGATGGTTGTAATCCCGGATCTTTGGGGAAGTTGTCGGGTTGGTAAGGTTAGGGGTATGGGTGTGGTCAGTTTGGCAGAAGGTAAGGGTAGGTTTAGGGTTATTTATTTAAGGGTTTTGTTGATTTGGTTTAGAGATGATAGATTTGGAGATAATTTAGTTTAGGGTTTTGGTGGCCGACGGCAAGGAGAAACGACGGCGGCTTCAGCAGAGGAGGTGGCGGCTAGGGTTAATGGCATTAGGATTATGGTTTTTTTGGTTCTGGGCTGGGTCGGGTTAAAGTTTGGATCCGAGTCGGGTCATAGTTTGGGGTCAAAACGGGTTATGACAATTGCCCCTCTTTGCTTATTGTTGTGTAACAGTAATGGAGCAAAGACTAAGAATGACCCGTTTTGGTCCGGTCCGGCTAGGCTTCTCCTCTTGACGTACGTCTTCGTTCTTCTGGTAGGTCTTCTTTCTCTTTGACGCTGGTCTTCTTTCTTGACTTGGTTGATCTACCTTGTTACTATTGGGAAGCAAAATCTTCAAAATGGGAAGTTGTCTGTTGGGGAAGCTAAATGAGTCCAACTTGCTATATTATTGATGGCGATAATACCTAAAGAAAAACTTGACCCAGCTGCAACACCGACGAATAGGCAGGGTCTACAAAATTTGATCTAGCTCGACACTGACGAAGCGGCAGGATCAAAAAAACTGCCAACTTTTTCCTCTTTTTTTGTTTCTTTTTTGCTTTGCTTTTTATTTATTTTTTTGCTTTATATTTTGTTTCTTTTTTTACTTTTGCATTTTTTCATCATGGTAATACGAGAGTAAAAATGACCTGGCTACAACACCGACGATGAGACCGGGTCGAAAGATAGATGTTGGACCCCACTACTCCATCAACAGAGAAATAAGATCGGAGAACATTGGTAAGATGGATTCAACCACCCCATCAGCGGAGGGGCTGGATCAGATAATGGCGACCTGGAACCGGCTACACCATCAGCGGAGAGCAGGATCAGAGGACTACTGCAACTTGGACCTAGCCACTCCATCAGCGGAGGACTAGATCGGGCGATGAAAGTTGGTAAATTTTTTGATTTTTCTTTTCTTTTCATTTTTTCTTTCTCTTTTTATCTTTTCTATTTTTTCTCCTTTTTTTCTTTTTTTGATTTTTTCTTCTCTTCTCTTTTTTTCTTTTTCTTTTTCGTTAATAAAAAGGACTTAAAAATCAGTAAAGTTGGATCTTTCAACGGAGAAGCAGAACATTAACTGGAACCTTACTACACCATCAGCGGACAAGAAGGACAACAGTAATTGGGGCCTTGCCACTCCATCAGCGGAGGACTGGATCGGATAGTGACGACCAATAATCGGCTACACCATCAACGAAGAGCAAGATTAGAGGACGACTGCAGCTTGAACCTAGCCACTCCATCAGCGGAGGACTAGATTGGATAATGACGACCTGGAACTGGCTACACCATTAGCGGAGAGCATGATCTGAGGGCGACGGGAGCTTGGACTCGGCCACTCCATCAGCGGAGGACTGGATTAGACAATGACGACCTGGAACCAGCTACACCATTAGCGGAGAGTAAGATTTGAGGACGACGAGAGCTTGGACCCGGCCACTCCATCAGTGGAGGACTGGATTGGACAATGACGACCTGGAACCAGCTACACCATCAGCGGAGAGCAGGATCTGAGGGCGACGGGAGCTTGGACCCGGCCACTCCATCAGCGGAAGACTGGTTTGGATAATGACGACCTGGAACTGGCTACACCATCAGCGGAGAGTAAGATTTGATGACGACGGGAGCTTGGACCCGGCCACTCCATCAGCAGAAGACTGGTTTGGATGATGACGACCTAGAACCGGCTACACCATCAGCGGAGAGCAGGATCTGAGGGCGACGGAAGCTTGGACCCGGCCACTCCATCAGCGGATGACTGGTTCGGATAATGACGACCTGGAACTGGCTACACCATCAGCGGAAAGCAGGATCAGAGTACGACTATAGCTTGGACCTAGCAACTCCATCAGCGGAGAGCAAGATTTGATAATGACGATCTGGAACCGGCTACACCATCAGCGGAGAGCAGGATCAGAGGACGGCGATAGCTTGTACCTAGCCACTTCATCAGCGGAGAGACTAGATCGGGCGATGAAAGTTGATAAATTTTCTTTTGAATTTTCATTCATTTTTTTCTTCTTTTTTTCTTCTTCTAGCTTTTTTTTTCATTTTTCCTTTGATTTTTTTGATTTTTTATTCAATTTTCTTTGAATTCTTCTCTCTTTTTTTTTCAAAAATTTTCAATTCTTTTTTTTGATGATTTTTTCTTTTTTCTTGAACTGTACAAAGAAGTAAAACTCTAGAAAAAATTAGGTCTTGCTGCACCGTCAGCGGAGAAACAAGACCTAAATAGAAATTCGATCTGCTTGGGGAAAAGTTCAGATCTATTGCACCATCAACGGAGAAACGAGATCTTCAGGATGTCTATACTGCTGCACCATCAGCGGTAAAGCAAAATCTGGAAATGTTGTCCTATCAATAATGACGAAGGCAAGATCTGAAAAAATGCTACTTCTATTGCTCTACTGGCAGAGAGGTATAACCTGAAAATGAGAAAAAACATTAATCAGTAAATGTTCACAAAATTTGTCATTGTTACCTTTTATTGATGTTTTAGCATCCTCTTTGTGTTTGGCCTTCTTCATGACTAGAGGTTGGCAGTTGTGTTGTTGCCCCAATGGCTGAGGTTATTCGATTTATTTTGAACCTGTTTGTATGTACAAGCAAAAATGCATGAATTTTAGGCCTAAATGCATGTGTCTATCCTAAATGCATGGTGATTTTGGTGTATGCACTTAATCTAAATATATAACGTATAGAAAAATAGTTTAATGCAAGATGAATGCGATCCAAGTGCATGAATGTGATATGATTTTTTTGCCCTCAATGGGATGCCCCTGACTCCTTATTGGTCCCGTTAGGATCTTGGTTTTTTCATGAGTGCCCCAACTTTGTCCTGGGTTCGAACAGCTTTTATCTGAGTCCTTCATCAGGGTGCATGCCCCAACATTTTGTTCGTTCTATGTTGTCGTCTGAAACTGCTCTCGAATTTGACACTTTGAATGCGAATTCTGTTGCCCCCTAAGTTGGGTTCATAAATTGTGTGTTGGTTCATGGCAGCTCATTACTATTATTATTTTGGATTAGGTGCATTTTTGGAGACTATGGTAAAGGATGTGAGAGTTTGACTCGGTAATGAAGGATGAACCTTGGCAAAGAATGCCCCCGGACTGGGACCTTGTTAGAGGCATAATGTTTGTAAAAGATGTGGATGTATGATTCCAAAAGAAGGGTAGCAAAGGTTTGCTCAGCTTTCAGTTTTTTGAATGGCTTTGGGTAGAATGGTAGAGTTGAAGGGCTTGGTTTTCAGGTGATGGTAAGTCGAGAGTTCAAAATGACTCAAACATAAAGGTTCAGGCCGTGAAATGAGGGGTTCTCTGTTCGAGTATTTTGGTCGATGGGTAGCGATGGTAGTGGGGATGGAAAAATTTATTGTGTTTTCGGTTGGAAATGGTGAGTGTGAATGATTTCTGAATGATGAAATGTGGTGGGTTAATTTTGGTGATGGAGAGTGTTGGAATTTGGCACTTGTCTAGATATGCCCCAGACTGAGTTCTTATGGAGGTTTGGTAATGGTGCTGAATTGGCCGGCTTTGCTTTCTCTGTATTGCTGCTACAGGGCATCCCGATGATCAGTTTTATTATTTTGAAAATGAATGCATACAAACTGTGTCCTAAATCGATGCAATGCAAAATTAAGATTGTGGTGATGTTGTGTAATGATGAAGATGAAATCGATACGATGAAAATAAAATGAAACGAGTTAGTATCGAATAAAATGACAAAAATAGAGTAATTAAAAAATTGTACATAAACAAGAAATAAGGCACCAGAGCCTAAATAGGTGACTACTAACGGGCAGAGTACCGACATGGCTCTAAAAGGTTGGCTCCTATGGCTCATTATATGCAGTTTTGGTGCTAAGAGGTACCCAAATTGTCCTTGTTGTCCTCTATTAAGAGTAGCAAGGCCCTCGATAATCACCCATTATAGGCTCCTTTCAACCGGGTTCAATTCAGGATGACTCATTCACTTATGCCTGCACGAAAGAACGATATCCTTACGAAAGCATAAGGTACTCAAGCCCCGAAGGTACTTGCTAGGCCTACACGGGAGAACGATATCTCCACGAAAGCATTAGCGTTTTCCCCCCACTTAAAAAAATGGGTTTATATGCCATATTTTAAATGTGGTAATTATTTAAAAAAGCTCGACTCTCTTAGTTTTGAAAACCAAAAAATCGTCCCCAGTGGAGTCGCCATCTGTAGCGATGTCCCTCTCACTGAAAAAGAAATTATTTTTTATTTATTTTGAAAATATTGAAAATGGTGTTTTTATTTTGAAAATGATGCCTTCCGTGGGATTTTTATAAAACCCGTGTTTTATTTAAAAATGGAGTCGCCACCAGCCACTCAAGGTGGATCGGACACCGTAAAAACCAAATATTTCAAAATGTCAGGTTCGGGAGTCGATTACGGATGAGGAATGATTAGCACCCCCATACCGCCCAATATTGGTACTTTAATAATTACCGCTTTATGAATATTAGACTTTTCAGATTAAAGTGACGATTAATTTAAAATTTGGTTATAAGTGTGAGTAGATTTTAAAGGTCCCGTTATTCGATAGTAAACGCCCAACCACTATCACTATGCCTGATACTAGCCCCGTTTACGCTCGAATAAAAAGGCACCGCATTGACAATTTATATTCGAAATGCAACTTTAGAAAACAAATATTAACGTTTATATTGACATGGCATAAACACATAATATTATAAAAGATAATAATAAAACTACATGAATAACAAAACATGAATGAAAAAAACAGGCTTCCAAAACTAAAATAATTAATTCTAACATGCTTAAACACATTAAGATGCCAATATAATATTTACATGACATGCATGAAACCACGTAAACTTAAACATCAAGGACTAAAATGCATGAAAGTTAAATTACATGGCATGAAATAATATGAAAGCAAGGACTACAATGAAACAAATGTAAAACTTGAAGAAATAAACATAAAATAACGGAAATAGCATGCTGGAAAATAAACATTAAACTGCAGTGACCATGTTGAAAGAAAACGAAAATTAAAAGCTAAAAAACGATAAAAAATGACGATATTTGAAGGGCAAAAAAAACAAGAAGGACCAAAAGTGTAAATAGACCCTATACAGAGATGAATACATGTTGAAAGTTAGGGGACCACTTGCGTAATTTACCCATTAAACAAAAACGCGGATCTTCCCCGGGTTAACGGGTCACCGCAGGTCGGGCACGCTAATACGATGTCGTTTTGGGAGCTAGATTCAGAGCATATATTGGTATTATTTTTGATTCGAAACAGTTTATTAAACAAAAAAAACCCTAATTACTTGAAAGTCTCTCAGCCTTCCCTCTCTCAATCGATGGCCAGAACAGCGCCGCTCCCCACACTCGAGCTCACGTCGGTCATCGGCCGCGAGGCCTCGCGACGGCTACGGTGGAATGGTCGGTAAGCTTTCTACCCCCTCGTTTAATTTTTTTGAACTAAAGTGAATAAACTTTAACTTTAAACAAATTTTTGTTATCGATTCTAAGAAAAATCCCTTACAAAATTTTTTTGAATCTGGAAGAGCACCTCATCTTACAAATTTTGAACCGAAACCCCTTTCTTTTTTGAAACCCCCTCCAAAAAAAGCTCTATGATTTTTTTTTTATCAATTCCGACCCATTTTTCGAATATCCGCCCTTTTTTTCTCTTTTTTTTAAACCCCCATTTGTTACAAGATTTATTTTCAGATTTATATCCAATTTTTTTTACCATAATAAAAGATAACAACTCCTTATTTTATTCCTGTTGCAGATCTGGTGATGGTTGTAATCCCAGATCTTTGGGGATGTTGCCGGGTTGGTAAGGTTAGGGGTATGGGTGTGGTCAGTTCGGCAGATGGTAAGGGTAGGCTTAGGGTTATTTATTTTAGGGTTTTGTTGATTTGGTTCAGGGATGATAGATTTGAGGATAATTTAGCTTAGGGTTTTGGTGGCTGGCGGCAAGGAGGAACGACGGCGACTTCGTCAGAAGAGGTGATGGCTAGGGTTAATGGCATTAGGGTTAAGGTTTTTTTGGTTTCGGGCTGGGTCAGGTCAAGGTTTGGGGTCAAAACGGATTATGACACATGCATAATCCAAACATGTTATATATGCATAATATTATTTTAATTCATATAAATTAAAATTCATTTTCATATATTCAAGTATTCAACAATTGTTGACTTTATCTACATTATTAAGCACCTTTAAATAATATATATGAATATACAACTATATTTAAATTAAATTTCATTAATTAATACAACTTTATTCAAGCTTGCAACAATTTCTGGATTAAAAAAACATTATTAGATAGAAGATTTAATAATATTGTTCGCTGTTGAATTAAAACAATTGTCTTTAATTTTCCCCCGTCTCTTTTGTCCTCTTTAATTTTTTACTAAATTAAATCAAATGAAAAAAAAAGATAACAACCATGTTATGTTTTTTTTTACATTAACGTCAACTATTTTGCCGTTTTCATGTAACAATTAAAAAAATAAAATTTTGTACAAATTAGTAAATATAATACATTTTTAAGAAATATAAAATATAAAAAAACAAAACAAAACAACCAAGGTTCATTTTTCCTTAAGCTGGTTTAAATAAATTATTATTATTAATTTTAAAATACCATTATGCCCGGATAGAAAATCACTCCTTTCTTTTCTTTTTGAATTGAAAATGAAATCACACTTTCAATATACCTAATTTGGAGCTATCAGCCACTAGGGCTAAAAGCTGGTGAAAAAAGCCCACATTTATTGCTTTATCCACTCCTTTCTTTTGTATAATTGCTATTATTATTTATAAAATTAAGCAAGTCGTTAGTCATGATTCTCCTCCACACTTCCTAAGGAAGCAATTCTTTAAAAAAATTGAGAGATAATCTCACTTTTTTTTATTATATTTTGTCATTTGATGTTTAGAAATATGCCAATTATTAAGTTATTCTTCTTTGGTGGAATCATACCCTTCTGTAATTTCATATATAATCATATTTTTTATTTTATTTTTCTGAAGAAAAAAAATCTTGATAAAAATATTATCTTATTTTCAAGTTGCCATGGCGGAACCCCATGCTTTCCGATTCGAGATTATGGTCATGATTCTAAGAAGAAATAAACATGTTTTAATTCATATTAAAAATTTAAAATTCACTTACATCGTTACTTAATTGATTTAATTTTATATTCCTATTATCCAATTAGTATTATATAATCACCAAATAATGATAGTAAAAGAAAATTGGAAAATGTCCGGCAGCAGGAATCTAACTAGAATGAGAAATCGTCTCAACTATCTATTATTTTAAAATAAATAAGAAAAAGGAAAGAAAAAAGTTGGTCGGACTTGATTTGTTTGTTGTTTTGTGAAGTAATAGGGTCCACTTATATTTGTGATGTAATGGCTTCATAATACTCTAATCTGTCCAAGAGAATGATTAAGTGAAGGATTTGAGTTTATTAAATTAACTGCCGATAATTTATATTATTTTTGTATTGATATTTAATTTATTGATTGATTAATTTAAATTTAATATTATCGAAATATATTATTGTATATTATCGTGTGACTATCAAAATTAAAATCTAATTTACTTTATTTTTAACAATAAAATTTATTGTTTGGACATGTATTTTATCATGTTGAATCGACTGATAATAAGTATAATCTATATTATTCATTATAATTATTTTCTACAAAATCAAAGAGAGTTTCGAAGTGGGTTTCAAGATTTTGTTGTCTGATTCGTGGATATTTTTCTTAAAAGACATATTTAATAAAAATATTTTATTTTCCTAAAAAGACATTTCATATATTCATTTATACGGAGTAGATGAGAGAAGAAGATTGAGCAGCAAAAGCTTTTAAATTTCTGATTTTACCAATTATTGGGGTGGCAGCTGTCTGGTACGAAAATGAACAACAATTCCCCATTTTATACATCAAAATTTTGGAATTTAATTTTAAAGTATAAATACGTACAAAAAATTATTATATAAAGTGCAGGAAATTGCCCCATTCCAGATTTTACTTTTTCTTTTATTTGGTGGGTAACTGAGGGGGTTCCCATTTGGTTGCATATTTTAAACAGGAGATAAAGTATGTTTTGTCTTTAAACCCTAACTTTGATTTTCTTTTCCTTCAAAACTCAAAAAATAAATAAATATGTTGATAAAATAAGGAAAATTATATGCACACGAGGTCTTTTTATTATTTATAACGTTTTTCTAAAACATTTTCTACTATAGCATTGCATATAATTTTCTAAAACATTTTCCAAAATAGACGAGAGTCGAGGACGGCTGTCCAGCAGGAATTTGATGGTAGTTCGGGTTTCGGTAGGATGTAATTATGATTTAAGTCTGATATTGGGTTCCTCAGGTCTTAGATTTTGTGGCTCTGATTTCAGTTGTATGTACGCTTTATATCATCCAGATAAATATCGTGACAAGGAAATCGGCGTTATGATGGACTAGTTATGATTCAATGTTATAGATTTGTATAATCGATAACGGTTGCTCATACAGATACGTGGTTGTCGAATGTTGTTCGCCCAAAAAACTTTGCAATGGCAAATTGCTGTTCACGGGTCGTAATCTTTTAATACGTGACGGTGAGCGTTCACATGTATTAACAATTATAAATTAAAATTCTGTTAGATTTGTTGATAAAAACAATTAACAAGAAGATTGCTATTATATATAGGAATTTTCTCTCTCCTTTCTCTACGTCTATATTTTAATTCCTCAACATTGAAGGAAATCATTAGAATCAAAAGTGTCAATTCACTTTGTTGACGGTCTATATTCTTATGAGAAAATAAAAATAAAAATGTTTCGAGAAACTCGAAACCTTCATTAACATTTTACTGGTTTGATGTTGCATTTTTTAATTGAAATTTTCATAAAAAAGACAACGCATAACATGTGTTCCCTGTCATTAATCAAATTAATAGGAAAATAAATGTATAATAGCCCCAAAATAATATAATATTATAGGTCGAAAGTTTTTTTAAAATGAAAACCATGGAAAAGGAGACCCAAATTTGCAGTTTACACTTGGAAAAGACAAATGGCAAACATAGATTCCTTAGGTAAGAAAATCTAATATCATCTCAAGATTAAGATAAAGCTAAATACTGGGGGCGTACGTGGGAATGATCTGGTTTAAATCCTGTGCAGTCTATGTCAATAATGCTATCCAACCGTAAAATTTACTCCTTTACTCAATATTCATAAAAAATATTGTAAAATTATAAAAAAGAGTGATAAAATAATAAAATAATTAATGTCAACAAATCTTCTTTTTTTTGTTATTGATTTAATTTGTTAAATATTTAAAAAATCAAAAACTAAAAGAAATAAATAAATTTAAGTATTGTTAAAGAAGATATTTTTTGACATCAATAATTGAACATACTATGATGCATCCATTTAGACTTTTTGAACTGTTTATAGTTAGATTATTTTAGTTACAAAATTTAATATTATTTATTGAGAAGTTATATAAAAAACTTGAAGTTTAAAAGATCAATATACAATTATATGTTTTTAAGAGTTAGAGTATGTTATTATCGTAGTTTTTTTTTTAATTTTTAATATTTTTATAGGAGCCATTATCAAATTTTAAATTTTATGAGGAATAAAAATCTTCTACATTTTCGAAAAGAAAATTGAAGCAGTGGATTGCCTAATATTACAATATAGGTAAATGATTTACTATTTTCTTTCCTTGGATATCAATAATTTTTTAAAAAGTATAAATCCATGAGATTTTTTTTCGCATACTATGATTCTTCAATTTGGAAAGAAAACTGAACAATTTGAAGATATGTTTTATTTTTTTTATATAACAGTGATTATATAGTAATATATATTTATACTTTTATTTAATTTTTTGATAAAATACATATAATTTGCACACTTAAACCAAAACTCATAAAATAAATATTATTATATTTTTTACTGGAATAACTTGTTGAATTATAAATTATAACTTTAGCGGGTATAAAGCTGCAAATAATAAAAAATCAGTTTTCATTAATCTTATATTCCACTTTAGAATATATATCTTTTCACAAAAATAAATACATTCCAATTTTTAATGCCAGGTCAGCCAAAATTTTAACGCCACTATGATAAATAATAAACACAAATTTCCAGCTCATTAGATCTTTCAGTAAAATTGAGAGTTCAACTTAATATTTGAACAAAAAAAATTAAATTAGAAGAGTTATCTTCGTGATAAACTTTATAATATTTGATCGAAATTAATGTGATGATAATAAAAAAAAAAAAAATCATTTTTGAAAGACTTTTACAAACATCTTACATCTGGCAAAAGCAAACCTCAGCATTCAAGGACAATTAACAAGGGAGCATTTGGTGGCAGGCCCCTGTTTTTACTATAGGTTTGATTGAATTTGAAAGAGACTTTTAGCATTTAGCATATTTTTCTTTTCCATTTTTTATGATGATTAGTTGTTTTATATAATTTCTGTATTCCCAGTTGCAAATTGTAGTTGTAAAAGAGAATTATGATGATCAACTCTCTGTTCCTCTCTACTTTTTTTTTTTCAAAAAACGAAGAACACAGAAGCATAAGAATTTCCAGTGTTGAACATGATTTCAAGCTTCTGTACACTATGATTCATGGAAAGAGATCACATCAACAGAGAGAAACACCCTTTCAAAGAAAAAGCAAAAGGGCTTTAAAAACACTCACATTCACATTAAAAACACAAGAAAAAAAAAAACATTAATAATCCCATAGCAAACCTTCTTCGAAGCCATTTACTAACCGATTACAAACGGACTCACAATCTTCCATGCTTTCAAGCCATGGTGAAGAGCAGAACCATCTGTCCATTGAGTCCACAAATAAAAACTCATTCCCCAACTCAACCGAGTCATAACTTGTCCCTAGACTCGGTAGCTCCACTATCTCACTCAACTCCTCCGACCCTGAAGATAAGTCCAGATGAGAAACCAAAGTCGACGACGACGAAGTCGAATTCGAAGTTGAAGATGATGCTGTGGATGGTGATGGAGAGTCGAAGTTTTCCATCTGGGCAGCTTTGGCTGCCGCAGCTTGTACGTCACGGGGTGCTAAAGACACTGGTCGAGGTAATGAGTTGGCGAGTTCGGGGAAGTTGAGAATCGCTGTGTTGCCTTTGATGCTTAAAGCGGCCACGTCGTGTGCCCGAGCTGCCATTTCCGGGGTAGGGAAAGTACCGAGCCAAATGCGGGATTTTTTTCGTGGCTCCCGGATTTCGGACACCCATTTGCCCCAGGCCCTCATCCGGACGCCACGGTAAACCGGGTGCTTGCTTGAATCCCCCCTCATTCTCTTCATCCTTTTATTACAATCAGCAGCAGTTTCAAGTTTACTGTTTGTAGTCATGGTTGAGCTAGGGACCGAGTTAGGAGGTGAATGAGTTGACCCAGGAGATGGAGGGCAGGAGAATGAGTTGGAACTGCACTCTGTTTCCGAATTTCGCAGCTCGGTCATTTTTATTCCCCTCCTAGCAGTGAAACTATAACTCTCTTCGCCCTTAAAACGTACAGAGCAAAGTACAGAATAAGCAGGCGGGCAAGGGGAGTTGTAATTGTTTGCTGCCAAAACAGAGTAAATTGAATTGACAGTGCTGAATGGAAAAATGAGCTTAAAAGAAGAAACAAAACCCAATGGGAAGTTGTTTGTTCTTCTTGTTTTAGAGAAATGTTGAAGAAATATTAGAAAACAAAGAAATTAGAGTGAAGAGAGTTTGTATTTTCTGAGATAAACAAAAAACCAATGGCCTTTTGTTGTACATCATTTCCCAATGACTCACACAACACTTATAAATATTGAGAGAGAAAGGTGATAGCCCACAAGAGAAATGGGTCACCCTGCTGCACCCTATGGTTCTTCTCTCTAGTACCACTCAACCCCCATTCATTTCTTCTTTTACCAAGTCTGCTGTTCATTTATCCCCTTATCTTCATCACCACCGAATTTCATTATTTATTTTGTCACCCTTTCCCCTTGGGATGTTTTGTTTGTTGAGAAGGATTATATAAATTCATTGGTATTATTAAAAATATGATTGAATATGTTTGTGAGGTAGCCATTTCTAGGGTGTTTAAGTAAATCAAAAATACTTCAATCATACTGTTTCTTTATTTTGGTCATTTTTGATGATTGATTAAAAGAACAAAATTTATAAATCCTATTTTTTTTGCGTATTTTTTTTATTTGAATAAGATTGATTCTTTAAAAAAATAGAAACCACAAAAAATAAACCCTTCTAAAATTTTAAAAAATTAAAAAAACTTATACCTCTAATTTTTAAATCTAAATTTTAATCTTAAACTCTAAATATTAAATCTAATATTTTTTGGAATTCAAAATAAATGCAAACATACCAATAAATTTTACATCAAAAATACACGAAACTTTTTAAAACTATTATCACAACCTTGGAAAAATGGTTTTGTTATATTTGTGTTGATTTCTTTCGTTTGCCTTTGATGATTGATTCTTGATATGGTAACTAAACTATGTTTTTTAATACCAACTTGTATAAATAAAAAATAGAAACAACTTGAGGCCTACTTTTAATTGGGGTCAATTGATGGTTACCATCTAATAATCTATTAATCTAGATTGAGAAATATAGAAACTTAATATAACTTAATATTAGAATGATTTTTTAAAATCTAATTAATTAATAAATTTTGATTTTTTCAAAATTCGATATTATATTTTTTTTTCAAGACTATTTTCACAACCTTGTTGAACCATTAGTAAAATAAATTTTTTTTTTTTTTAATTAGCTTTTAAATGAAAAATAAAAAGAAGGAATTGAGAACTCAAAAGTTGTTGTAACTTGGTGGGTGAAGTTTTCACATATAAGATTTTCTACATATACAATTTAGAAACCATGTTTTTATTAATCAATTTAAAATTTAAAAAATAATTTTAATTTAAAAATATAAAAAATTTTGTTGGTATTTAGTGGATCATTTAATTAAAAATTTTATTTTTTAGAAGAAGATTCAATTTAAAGATTTTCAAAATTTTTAAAATATAATAACACTTTAATTTTTTTCAATATTTTATTTTTAAAATTTAAAAGTTTTTCTTATTTTCAATTGGGTAAAATTGGTTTTTATGCCGAACAACTATTTTTAATAACAATTACAACATTGTTGACAACCTTTATAAATGTCACAAAAAGTTAGAAAAAATCCCATGAATAAAAAGTTTTATTATCGCGCAAAATGGCTCTACATGAAATCGTTTGAACTCTTCCTTCTTGGGATTAATAGTTAAGAATTTGTTTCGTTGTGCTATCTTAATGGGTTTGTCGAGCTCAAGCATTTGATGTTGCTTTGGGTTCCCTTCATCAGACATAAATTGAAAATAAAGAAACACTAAACATACCCAAAATTCAGACATTAAATTAACAAGTAACAACACACTGTCATCAAAAGTCACAACCTAGCCTTTTGCTCTATTAATTTTTATAAGGTTTCTTGGTGTATGTACGGACAGGATAATTAATTTTATGTCATGGTTTTGTAATAAATGTGGCAAGTACACTGGCTATCTCACATTCTTGTGTTTTTTTAACATCTGCTCTTAAAGGAAGTTCAAAATGTTACTCTACAAATTGAGCTGTTGATTATTGAATTCCCTTCATTAGACATAAATTTAAAATAAACACTAAACATGCCAAAATTCAGACATCAAATTAACAAGTAACAACAACAACAACAAAAAGTCACAATCTACCTTCTTTTTTCTCTATTCATTTTTATCAGGTTTCTTGGTGTATGTACGAACAGGATAATTAATTTTATGTTACAGTTTTGTAATAAATGTGGTATGACTCTATCTCCATTCTAAGATTATATCTGAACAAATTCAAAGTGTTCCTCCACAAACTGAATATATTACCAAACATAAACATTGACCGCAGACATTGATAAATGTTTTAATAAAAGATTAGGAATCAGACAGAAAAATTATTAAAAACCATAATCACCACAAAGGACAACACAATACCGACGAATGTGTCCAATGTTCATGGCTTATTTTGTTATATTGTTTCTTTGTAAAAGGCCAAAATTCAATTCGGTTCTTAAACAACAAAATCATTTCATGATTTGTACACAGGATGCGTAAATTTTATTTCATGATTTGATACATTCATTTTTTAATGAACCAATTGCAATATATGATTAAGGTTAATCACATATGAATCGGATACCGATATTTATTTAAAAAATTTATTCAGATATATTTTTTTATAAAAATGACAGAGGCAGCGATCATCAATGTGAAAACAATGCAATCTTACACATGTAAGTGGATTGGTTAACACGAACTGAAGAAGGTAAGAACTAAGAAGGAGTGCCAAATTGCATCAAGGAAATAAGAGCATTTACCTATGCAGTTGTATTAAATTTTGGGCCATAATGAGAATAGAGTTCAAAAGATTCTTGTCCAGAACTCAGGTATTTTGCAGCCATTGGTGTCCCCGTGAGTTGATGCTTTGGAGTTGGACCCTCCGATCAGAAAACCATTTCTTTAATCGGCTTTCCGCTGCCACTCGTCACACCTTTCACTACTCTGATGCTTTCTGCATCACTCATATTTGTAATATTCATTCAGGATTTTCAGCCACTCAAACCACCCGCCTCGAGTGTCAAATTCTGCCACCCATTTTATTCATTCATAATCATTAATCAGTAAATTCAAAATATATAGTTATATACAGTACCATTCAGTAACATTGTTGGATTCATTAATTCCATGCATGTAGAGTAATATTATATACTCCTCTGTTAATTTCACATGCTTCACTGCAAGCTGCTGGTGTTTATGAATTCATATAGGCCCATACATGGAGGATGTGCAGAGCTTTAAACCTATACCTTCATCATAAATACGCCTTCAAGATCTTTCTTCATTTATAATCATCAATTCTAGTCAGTGTTTCATTTTTGTTTTCAATTCACGTGGTTGTGTTCACTACAGTACCGTTCGATGTATCAATTTGCAAGCATTGATTTTTCTGTCTTTTGTGAGCTGCCGGTCATAAGGAAACACGGGTGCTTCTTTAGATTATACGAAGGGGTGAAATGTTGATCTTAGCCTATTCCACATTTTTTTGAGTTTATTACAAAATTTATTAGCATTACAGCTACAGGGTTTTATGAGCAGTGTGCTTTGCCTATGTTTTCTACTACCAGTTATTTGCCTGAAACAAATCTGTTGGGTTTCTTCGGATTTATGAAGGCCCAAGAATTTGGATCTATAACTATCACCCATTCAACCAACGTCGACAAATCTGTTGCGACCCAACTACTTCGGAGAGTCGGCCGCGGCTCTTCCGAAGCTTTTATGGTTGAATTTTAAAACTATTGAAATTATATCTCGTCTCTTTTCCTTCTATTTTTCTAATTTAGTTGCTTTTAAAAATTATCAAATTTAAAATGAATAAAAATAAATCTGGACACATATTTTTTTAGTTTAATTGTTTTTTTTAAGATCTTTCGGTTTTCAAAATAATAATAAAGTTAAATCTTGGCTCAATTTTTATGATTAAATTATTGGTTTCAAAATTAAGCAACTGATTCTTAGTCCATCCTAGTTCTACTTTGATTATAATTCTATCAAATGCAGGGACGAACATGGCCCTTACAAGTTTTAAATTCCCCTATATTTTATATATATATTTTTTGTAATTTTTTATTGATAATTTTATTTAATATAACTACCGGCAGAGCCAACATATTAAATGAGGTGTCAATTGACACCCAAAATTTTTGAGAAATACATTTTTAATATATATTTTATATAAAAATATATATAAAAAGAAAATTGACACCGGTTTTAAAAAATAGTTGTGATCTTTTAAAGAAAAATGACACTTATAATTTGATTCCACCTATTTTAATAAAATATGAGTTAGTATTCAGAATTCTGACACCACAATTTAAATTTTTCGGCTCTACCTTTAAATATAACTTTCTTATAGTTTGCACTCTTCGTATAAAATTCTACATCCGTTCACGATCATCTTAAGTATTATGTACATATTCAAGTTAAAAACCTACCGAGTGTAAATTAAAAAAAAAAACTTTCCATGTGTGGACATTGTCCATATTTATTAAGTGTAATGACATTTTAAGTCTCATATTGTAATAACAGGGAGTCGCCACTAATCTTTATTTATTTATTTTTTATGTAAGATTTGATAACTTGAAAACTCGATTATTTTAATAAAATTTATTTTTGTCATTTTTATTAAAATAACAAGTTTTGGTATGCAAAACCAGAAAAAAAGTTCAGGAGTCGGTTACGTGTGAGGAAGGGTGAGCACCCCCACAACGCAAAAAATTGGTACCTAAGATTACAAATTATTTTAATGACGGAAATTAATATTTCGAATTTAATTTAAAATTTGTGATCTCTTAAGACAATTAGAATGAAATTTTTTATATAAAGGAAGTTTACACCCCAACGCCGGGGCATAGTTTCTGTTAAAATCCCGAGCAAAGAGAAAATTATTTTGAAATTTACGATTTAGAATTTAAAATGATATTTCATAATAGAGACTAACGGAAAGCAGCACCCATATGCCCGATGTACGTTTTTCACGATAATCCCTATTTAAAAAGTCATTTAAAATTTGGTTAACAAATATATTTTAATAAAAAACTAAATGACAATATTAATAGTAAAAATAATAATTAATAGAAATATATGGTGTAAATAATATTTAGTCATAATAAAGGTAACACGTACATATAATAATAATAATAATAATAATAATAATAATGATAATAAATAATAAATAGTGACCAAATTGAACAAAATAGAAATTAAAGTGCAAAACTAATAAGAAATAGTGACTAAACTCGAATAAAACATGAATTAAAGTGCAGAATCGAAAGGATAAAAAAGTAGAAGGACCGAATATGTGATTTTCCTATTCAATGAATAACGCGATCTTTTCTCCCGGGACAGGTTTTCACGCGGGTACAACTGGGGTTGAAACGACGTCGTTTCATATCCCTTTAAATACAAATTTTTGCCAAAAAAATCATCCAACACTTTATATGAAAAAAAGTTCTGAAAATCTCTCAACCCTCTGCTCTCACTTAAAAGCCGCTCACCGAGTTCCGCCGCCAACCACCGCTTGCCGGCGACGGTGATCACCGCCTGCAGCGGCCAAAAGACTTGCCGATGATGGGTTTAGTTCGATTGTGGTCCCTAAGTTTGAATTTAGGGTTGGTTTTTCTTAAATCTCCCTCTATTTTCATAGATCTAAGGTGAAACTGATTTTCTTTTGATATTTTTTTACCTTTTTCAGATTGTATTTTCTTCGATTTTTACCCCTCTTTATTTTTTGTGTTTGATTTCGGTCTAAATCTCTCTCTCCGACTCTAATCTATTTTTTGGTTTTTTTTGGTTCGAATGGTTTCTCCCTTTCCTCTATTTGCAGATCGAGCGCTCTTTATAGTGATGCGGTTTGGGTGAAGTGGAAAGAAGAAGGACAGGTGGTGGTCGACGGTTTGGTTGTTCGGGCGGTGGTGGCAGTGGATGGGGATGAAGGGTTTAAAAGGGGATTTGAGGCGGTGGAAGAGAGATAATTATCTGGGGATTTATATTTTTTAAGGGTTTTATTTTCATTTATGATGCAACTGTCGCAGCTTTCCAACTATATGTTCAATTCTATTTGATTCTAAAAAATATTTTTTATTTTTAGAAAATATTTTTTATTTTCAATTTTTAAAACAAAAAATACTTTAGTTAATAAAATTAAAAATTTGTTTTCAAAAATAAAAATAGTAAAACTGCCGCTGGTATCTAATTTTTTAAAATAAAAATAAATAAATAATTATTAAATAATTAAATTAAAATATAATTATTAAAAAATGTTATTAGAATAATAAAAATAAAATATAATAAAATATTTTTTAAATTAATATTAGACGGATTCGAATCCGGGTTAAATAAATTTAAAATTACAAAATTCTTGTTCTATTTTTTCATTTTTCTAAAATATTCTCAATAAAAATAGTGAAAACATTTTTTTCTTTTTTATGTTTCCAAAGTTTCACTTATTTTTGTTTTTATTTTTTAATTTTACAACCAAACACGTTTTCTTCAACATTTTTTTCTTTTCAAAAAATGAAAATAAAAACGTATATCTTCTAAAATTAGTTTTAAACAGTCTGTGTATTTACACTATAAAAAATCAAATTTTAAATTTCTAATTTAACCCTAAAAAATTAAACCCTGAACTTTATACCCTAAATTCTAAACACTAACCTTAAATTCTAAACCCTACAACCTAAACCCGTTAACTTTAAACTAAAACCCTAACCATTAAAACTAAAAGGCACGCGTAAATTAAAGTTTACACAACATGTATATCAAAAATTTTTCCTAGTAAAATAAAACCTTAATTTTTTGTAAAAATAAATATTAAATATAATTAAATTATTTGATAAATTTCACTTTGAAATATAATACATTAAAAAGAAATAAAAACAGAATAGGAAGCGTTGAAAAGCATTCTCCATTTAACCTATAAGTTTAAGGGTAAAATACCTATATCATCACTAATTTTGCTCTGAGACCTATTTTAGTCACTAAACTTTCAAAATGATCACTTTACTCACTGAATTTTACTTTTTAACCTATTTTGATCGCTTTAAATTATTTTATTAATATTTTAACATGAATTAACATATTTTATTATTATTAAATATAAAAAATAATTTAAAATAAAAATAAATTATTTTTATTAATATTTAATTATAAATATTAAAAGTTATCGGCACATGTTGTTGAAAAGTTGCCGGCACGTTCACCGGCGGAGAAAGTGGAGGCGGAAGCTTCTTAAGTACCCGGTTTGTTCATGGTGGTAACACTAGGATCTCAACTTTCAAGTCATCCCACAATCATCACCAGAATTTTCATTGACAAAAAACAATTCCATGGTAGAACAAGGACGCAGCATCTCTAGGTTCCCTGCAAAATATCCATAAACAAGACTATCAAATAGATTAGAAAAAAATTTGAATTTGAGATCTGGATATTAAACAATCTAAAAACGTGTAAATGGAATTTATCCCTACATATATGTGTTAAGATCTACTTACATTGTGTAAAACACAATTACTTTTACATATTTTTAGATCGTTAGATGAGAGTAATAAATGATTGAGATTATTTTCTTATCTTCTTTTTCCTATGATAATCTTCATAATTTTTATTGTTAATCTCAATCATCCATTTGCCTTCATCCAACGATCCAAAACGATTATAAGATTTTCAAGTTTTACACAATGTAAGAGGATACTGTATATATATGGGATGAGATTCAGCTACATTATGCAAAATTCAACTAGTTTTACACTAATTCATGGCCATTGGATGAGTGAAATGGATTGATAAGATTAAAAGAAGGATAAGTAAAGATTAAGTAAGGAGTTAATCTCATCCATCCATTTCACGCATCCAATGACCATGGATTGGTGTAAAACTAGTTGAGTTTTACATAGTGTAACTGGATCCTAACGCTATATATAGGATCCTCTTACACTATGTAAAACTTGAAACTTTTACACATTTTTTAGACCGTTAGATGAAAGTCAATGGAGAGATGAGATTAACAGTAGAAAATGTAAATATTATCACTCAGAAAAAATAAAAAATAATCATAGCCACTTATTACCATTATCCAACGGTCTAAAAAAAGAGTAAAAGTAACCGAGTTTTACACAATAAAAATATATTCTAACCCATATATATATATATATATATATATATATATATATATGGTTTGAAAAAAAAATCTGAACTAAAAACACCGTTTGTACAAACAAGTTAATATTATTTTTTGAACTATTTGTTTAGTGTGATCACAAAATATTATATGTTCATTAATTCTAATACTTTAATAATACATATACTGTACAAATAATTTACTCAAACACAAATCTCTAAAGAAAAATTATATTTTCTTTTCTCCCTATTATTCAATCGTTAGAAATATATATAAACAAATTTGAAAAGTCTTGTGAATTATATGATTGCATCAACGTCATCATGTAGGATATTTTGTTAAACCTATATAGATTGATGGCATGGAAAAGCAAAAAGATAAGAAACACGTGATATATTTTATTGATTTCGAAAGGCGAGATATTTTGTTGTTAAAGAAAAGATAAATAAAAAGGAATGGTGTAGATTGATCCAAGTAAGGAAATGACACTCTATAATTTTTTTTTGTCATTCGTATGAAATAAGGTGACAAGAAGAAAAAAAGCTTTGTTCATTTATTATCTTTCTTTTCTTTTCTAAAAGACCAAGATAATAATAATGTTCGATAATTAATGGATAACGGATAGTGAATTGTATTAATTGATTTGATTAGCGAATTGTATTAGTTGAGTGAATAAGAGTATTTTTTAAATTAATTAATAGTTTTTTAATTATTCGAACAAACAAAATAACATATAAGGGACATAATTATAAATAATTTTTTGATTATTAATATTTTGCATTTGCAGACGTTCCTTTATTAATGTTTTTGAGCCGTCTCAATAATGTGCATGTACAGACGGTTATAACGAGCCAAGCTGAGTTTGAGCCTGGCCAAACTCGGCTCGGCTCGAAAATAGTATTATTGGGCTCGGTTCGAGATCGAGGCTCGTCGAGCTCTAAATTTTAAGCTCGAGCTCGGCTCGAAAACAATACTATTGGGCTCGACCCGGGCTCGAAGTTCGTCAGGCTCGACTCAGCTCGAAATGGACAATTTTGCTATAGTTTTTTATATAAAAGATTCATTAAAAGCGCTTCTCGTAACCAACACTGAAACAAAATTCAATAACCGGAAAGGAAAAAAGAGTGCCAAAAATTAGATTAATCCAAATAACCAATAAATATTCTTATAATACAAACACATGATTAAAGAAAATACAAAATCAAACAACCAACTAAGGAAAATGCTAAATTTATTTTAGTTAATTTGCTTTTAGTAGATTTTTCCTAATTTATTTTTTTACTTTTCTTTTGCTAAACATATTACTTTTAGTGCATATGTAGCATATATATATAATTATTCCGAACCTGTTCACGAGCTTTTCGAGCTGAGCTTGGGTAGACTCGGCTCGACTTGTTAAGGTCTCGAGTCGAGCTTTGACCGAGCCGAGCCCGAGTAGATCGCGAGCCGGTCAGGCTCATTATCACCCCTATGTAGAGTATCTATATATACCTTCATGAGTTTCGCTTCACAAGGTGCTTCCTACAAAGAAAGAAATAAAAAACATGGCATGTTGTTATCGTGTTCAATTTCAAGGGCATTGCACCTTCCGAAAGCCCACAGTCTCATCCTCGCACAATGTTAATCTCCTCCAGAAAATTGATCATCATTCTTCTTCTTTCAAGGTCATCACCTCTCTTTCTTACTCATAAAGAGAATTGGATTGATGTAATTGTAACATATATAGATTATGTGAGAGTACTAATATAGTTATGGTGACTGACAGCCTTTTTTGAGAAAGTTTCAACAACTGATTTTTGGATTTGATGTCCTGAAATCTGCAGTCAAGAACACTTCTGTGAAGTTGGTTGATGCATTTGTAGATTCAACCTTCGAGTTCGTCGACTTCTGTTCGGAGGTATACATCTGTATGCATATGTGTATAAAATAATAGATACGCAATTGCATATACGGAAGGTTTCTAGTTTACCTACATTTGCAAATGTTGGACAGACAAACAGTGCTCCAGTTGATGAATTGGGAGAAGCTGCAATTGTCACCGACATCCATGGCGATATTCCAACGGATTTTCCTCAAGGAGTCTACATAAGAAATGGTTTGGTTTTCAACCCCATCTATTACCTGGTTAAAAGCTCATGACATTGCACAGGCACAGCATGAGATATTAACATGGGTGGGAAATCTCTTTGTTTAAGGTCAACTAAAGATGTCAGCTCAATGTTGACATAGTTGTACTCTGCAGGACCAAATCCAATGTATGGAGGATTAAAGTCGACCAAATCTATATTTGGGCAGTCAAATCCGATATGGGTTGAAGGAGAAGGAATGCTTCACGCTTTGTACTTCAGTAAAGACACTAATGGGAGATGGACTGTTACGTACAATAACAGATACGTCGAAACCGACACATTCAAGCTTGAAAAACTTCGAAACAAACCCTCTTTTCTTCCCACCATCCAAGGGGATGCTCTTGCTGTTGTATCCTCTCACTTGCTCAATTTGGTGGGATTGCTTTTCCAAACTCCTAAACATATATATTCTTCTTTTATGATTTCATAGGAATGTTATAATGTTAATGAACTAAATTAACTAAGCTTTGGGTTCATGAAGAAGATTAATTTAAGCATAAATTTGGGATCCTTGTTTTTGTTGGTATTCCCCAGCTGAGATTCGGAAAAGCATCCAAAAATATGAGCAATACCAACGTTTTTGAGCATTCGGGGAAGGTGTACTCCATTGCAGAAAATGACTTGCCTCAGGAGATTGACATCTTCACACTTGAAGCTTTAGGTGATTGGGATGTCAATGGAGCATGGGACCGCCCTTTTACTGCCCATCCTAAGGTACTTCATCAACTCTACAACAAAGTATTATAGATAATTAACTTCATTTTGTACATGACAGAGAGTTCCAGGCACTGGGGAGCTGGTTACCATGGGATTTACCCCAACTAAACCTTTCGTTGAAGTGGGAGTGATTTCAGGTTGATTCTACAACATATTTAAAAACACACTTCCCGACACCCTGATAATGTCAACTCAGAAACCTGCAATTCTAATTTTCAGCTGACGGGGAAAAATTACTTCACAAGTTGGATCTTAAACTCGACAGATGCCCACTTTGCCATGAACTCGGTGTCACAAAGAGGTGTAAATTTAGTGTTTTTGTATGTGGTTGGAAAACTGCCTGCTGCGTAATCAAAACAATTAATTTTCCATGAGGGGTTTTGCTTTAATTTGCAGGTATAATGTGTTCTTGGATTGCCCAATAACTTTAGACGTAAATAGACTTATCCATGGTGGCCAGTGAGTTCCTAATTCCTATTCTTCCATTATCAGAATATTCCTTCTTTGGCTTAACAAAAATTACGTAGGTTAATAAAATATGAAAGTGAAGGATATGCTAGAATTGGTATAATGCCTCGCTATGGAGATGCAGATTCAATCCAATGGTTTGAAGTGAAACCAAATTGCACATTTCACCTTATCAATTGCTTTGAGGATGGCGATGAGGTAACTTAATCACCTAACTTATCTAAAACTTTAATTCATCTTCCATGAATTTTGAGAGAGCTATACATACACACATATATATAGGTTGTTGTATGGGGGTCTAGAGCTCTTGCATCAGTCATACCAGGACCTCAACCGGGTTCAAAGCAAATTGAGTGGTTTCCAGCTAAATTTAAGCCTGGTAAACCGATGGAAGAAGCCGTTCCAGATGACCAGTTATTGTTTCATCGACCATATGAATGGAGAGTGAAGGTGCAAACTGGAGATGTGAAGGAGAGATATCTGACAGGACCTAATCATTTCCTCATGGAACTGCCTATGATAAATGGTGCTTTTACAGGTTTGAAAAACAAATATGCCTACACCCAAGTATGTCACTGCGACTCAAGCTCTGCCACAGGTAGTTCAGAAAACATAATCCCCCTCAACTTCATATTCTTGTCTTGTTTTAAACATGATGACATGGTCTTTTCTTTTCATGTGGTTATTTCAGGCATGGGGAGATTTGGAGGCCTTGCCAAACTGTACCTTGGAGACCAAAACAATGGGATTTCTTTGGTAATTAATATAGGTTTCCAGTACATTTCCTTCATCTTCAATTCTATGTTATTCATCGGGAAACTTACTATGTGAAACTAGGGTGGGACCGAGAATCAATCAGTAGAAGGATCAACCAAAGTAGAATATCACATGTTTGAGAATAATACGTATTGTAGTGGAGCTGCCTTTGTCCCTAAACAAGGCGGTGTTGAAGAAGATGATGGTTGGATTATCACATATGTTCACCACGAAGATACTAATATATCTCAAGTAAGTCGAACAAGTGTTTTTGTTTTGTTAAATCAGAAAACCAGGTGTTCATCTGATCTGTATTTTGCTTGATTGCCTTGGATTCGTTATTACAGGCTTATATAATCGACACCAAAAACTTCCTCAACGAACCAGTTGCTAAAATTACACTACCCTGCAGAGTCCCGGATGGTTTTCATGGAGCTTTCATGCCAATCCATCCTCAAAAATGATTCCTGAAATATGAAGCAAGCTTTCCAAGTATCGGTTAAATCAGAAACTTGGCTTTTCGGTTGTATTTGTTAGCCATTAATATTATGGTTGGAACTTGGAACCAACAGTTTGAGGTTGTTCTACTATTGTACTGGGTTCAATTCAATCAGACACTTTTACTATTAAAGGAGGACTGCTTCAAAGGAAACAGAGTGTACAAGTCATACATTTCCATCGCCGCTCTCTCCCCCTTCCTCCAAACCTTGCGCTGCTCCACCCCAACAAAACCAGATCTGGTCTGTTCGCGGCGGCCAGCCGTCTTTGTGGTGGCTGGCCTCCCTTCTCCTCTTTCTTCCATCCTTTTCCCTTGTTTTTGTTCGGATCGAAGAAGGGTTTTTTTTCGTTTTAGCTTGTTTTCGGTGGCCGATCTTACCTCGGTTGAAGGAGCCTATGTTTCTGGCAAATAAGGTTCAGGCCAGGGCCTGCTTTTGCGAAAAAGAGCGCAGATCCTTTCTGCGATTTTAGACGGTTTGGGGCAAAGAAGTGTTCAACGGTTGCCGTTCGTTCTTCCCCTCCCTCTCTTCTTCAGTTTTTTCTCTCGGTTATTAGTTTTGGTTTCCGTTTTCCGGCTTCCTCTGGTTTCCTTGGCGAGCTTGCGCTTTGTGCTGCAGTTTCGATAAAGCTTCACGGTGTGTGGTGCTCTCCTCTGGCCTTTTGAGAAGGTTGGCGCTACTCCGGTGGCGGCTCTTTTGAGTGGTTCTGAAGGAAGGATCTTTAGCTTTAAAGCCCCCTTCCTACGCCATCATATCGTTTTAGCCCTTGGATTCCACGGCGAGATTACTGGACCGCCAAGACTCTCGGTATGGACTCGATGTTGGTCTAGGATGTACGGTTGCTTTTCTTTGCCGTTGGAACTTTTGGTTGTTTGCTTTGTTTTTGCTCTGTTTGGGTTTGTGATTTCAGGGTTTCATCCTTGTTTCTATCGAAGGTCGCCTGTGACCGGAGTTTCTCAAACCTTGTCCGGGTTTCTGCTGTTATTTGAACAACATTCTCTGTTGTGTATTTCTTGTTTCGTTTAATGAAAATTTTCTTCTTGATCAAAAAATAGAAAGACTGCTACAAGCAGTAGACAAAACACTCAAACTCCCTAGACACTTCTCAAATTAGGGTTACAAAAAAAGAAAAATTGGGGCAGATACGGACCAAACACCGATATTGGGCCCGAGTTTGGACATGAAGCTGAGACCCAAGACAGAGGCTGGAGATAATCCAAGGAGACCTGTTGAGCCGGTAGCTGAGCTGGCATAACTACCTTGTCGTGACGGTGATGCAGGGGTGGCGGACTTCTATATATATATATATATATATAACATTGTTTGAAAATATTCTTAATTTAACTGATAGATTGAAATTGAAAGGAACGTAGTTATTGGTTGTCGATAGCTGGTATTTATTTATTTTTTATTTTATAATAAGAATTTTTATCTTTATAGCACGCATTTTTTCTGTCCTTGTAATACATGTTTTTTTTCTGTCCTTGTGACATGTTTTCTTTGTTTTTGTAGTTTTGTTTCATCTATTTTAGTGGCATGATTCGGCATACCCTAGCGGTCGATCGTTGCTTGCATAGTATTTTTAATTGGCGCTAGTTTATGATTATGATCATTTCGGTAATCACGTAAAGTTAGATCATCACTTGGTTGATGATTGTTTGCCGATGTAATCAGTCCTGGATAGCAAAACATTCTGCCTGATAGTTTGAATCGCTCACCCCTCATCTTTTATCAGTTATGAGTCCTGATTGGATAGAGACAAGGAAATTCAAGAAGCTTTTAGATTTTGATAGTATGCTTATCTCCATATAAGTTTCACTTTTCTTTATTTTTAGGTTGTAAAAAATTTGGAAAAATTAGTCTCATTATTTTCTTTCTTGAATGCGTTGTAATTGTGATATCTTCTATGCTTATAATAAAAAATCAGTGGTCATATTCAAAAAAAGAAATTAAAAGGGTTGAAATATATTCTTCATTTAACTGATAGTTTTAAATTTACATTATCCAATTCACATTCCTTAAATTTAGATTATCCAATATATTTCGGGATCGCAATGATTGAGTTTTTGGTCGATTTACATCTGACCCGAAAATATAGAATATTCATTCGAATTAGATTAACTTGGCCTGGCATAAATAATTTGTTTGATTTTTATTTGATAAAATTAGGAGTTAATTGAAAAAATACAAATATATAAGGGCCTTATAATAATTAGGGTAAATTGTAAAATTTATCACTGAACTTTACTCTGAAGCCTATTTTGATCACTGAAGTTTTAAAGCATTCAATTTACTCACTGAACTTTTTTATCACTCATCTATTAACTTTCTAACACCGTTATAACGTTGATTTAAAAAATAATAAAAATATTAATATAACAAGACACATCAGTAAATAAAAAAAATTAAAAGAAAAGGTCAATTTTTTTCCAGTCCATTTCGATTTGCCCATTCTTGGTATTTTTATTTCAAAACCATGATTTCATAGGTTTGTCATTGTTTATTTGGATTTACTTAATATCAAAATGGTAGCAGATATGCAGCAAAAGGCAGTAAGAGGGACAATGTGCAGCTGGCAGCTCCTGCAAACTACATTGTCATATCAAAAGATGTTGCTTCACTTGTTTCTGAAACTACACCATTTTAATCCTTTAAATACCTAAAAAATAACCCCTAACTTCATCTCTTTCCATCGTAGAACTTCAAAATCGAAAGAAAAATTTCAGATAAAGATAAGAATCAATAAATTAGCCATAATGAAACAAAATATATGAGTGTGAACTGAAAAAAATGAGGAGGAATCTATAATATTGAGATTATACTCATATACTAAATACACCTAGATTTTTAGGCTTTTCAACATTCAAATGAAATTAAAAGCAAAAAACAGAAATGAAGAGCGAAAGTTATAATTGGGGGCGAAGTAAATCCCTAAAGCACAAAACAAAAACAGAAAGCAAAGAGATCAAACCTTAAATTGTGATCCACAAAAAAGTACACTTATAGCATTAATGATTAAAATCATAAAACCCTAAAATCTATGTTGTTTGTGCACATGAAGATGAGCGAATTCTATAGAGTAAAACGATATTTTTCTCAGTTTCAGACTCGATAATGTTAACTCGTTACAACTCAGAACTGGGGGTGGGGGTAAAATGGCGGCGACGATGTTTAATGATTCGTTGAATTTGTTAATCAAAGTGGTGGAAATGAATTACAGAGGTTAGGTTTAGAGAAGGAGAATCGGATGAGTTAGACATTTTTTATTTTCTTTTTTTAATACTAAATTTTATGTGGTTGAAAAATATTAAAATAAGCTACGTCATGATAGTGTCATATAGATAACAGAGAAGTGACCAAAAACATATAACGTATAAAGATTAGTGAGTAATTGAACATTTTTAATAAAACTTTAGTGACCAAAATAGGTCTAAAAACAAAATTGAGTGATGCTTTACATAATTTACCCTAATAATTATTTTATTTTTATTAGACAAAATAAATAGATAATTGAATATATATATTATAAAGAGAGACATTATAGTAATTATACTTAAATTGGAACCAGAATAAAATATTACTTTGTAATTAATTTAGAATATTAAAAAAATGGCCTAAGAGGGTAAGAAATCTTTAAACTTTAAAAAAAAAACTCAACTTAAGCTCAGGTACTTTTTTAACACTCAATTAAGCACTTAAACCAATAAATTTAAATAATTAAACCTATTGACAAATATTGACCATTAAATTTGACAAATTTTTTTTAGATATTGGTGTCATGATACACTACAATTTTACACATGTAAAAACTCATTTAATTTTGTACATATTTTAGACCTTGGACGATGGCAAATAGACGATTAAAATTATTGTTTTTCATAAAATTTTATTCATTTCTTACTGTTATACCACTAAACTTTAAGGGCAAATAAACTTTAATCTATGTATTGAACATACCACTGGACTAAAAAAATATACTATTATGCCACTAAACTATTGTAAATTACACAAAATGCCACTCGACTGTTAAATTGTAACAGAACCGTTAAATGTAAAACGATGTTGTTTTGATATAACTGCTTTGATGCCTAAGATATGACAAAACAACGTCGTATTGTTAGAAAAAATTAACTAAGCACTGCATTTAAGAAAGCTCAAACCAATAACTTTTAGAATGAAAAGTTTGCACCAAACCACCAAGCCAACTTTAAAACTTGATATAATCCTAACAAAAATAGTGTATAAATAATATTGTAGTTGAATTTAATTTTATTTATCTCATGATATAATTTTATAAATATATTAAACTTATAAATAATTATTATTTATAATTTATATTACAAAACTAAAATATTATTTATAATATATACAACTAAACCCTAAACCTCAAACCTTAAATCATACATGCAACTAACTAAACTACAAACCCTATATATAATTAAATTTGAAGCCCCAAACCTTATATATATATAACTAAAAAATCCCAAAACCCTAAAGCATTCATGTAACCAACTAAACTACAAACCCTAAACCTTAAATATATACAATTAAATTTGAAATCCAAACCCCAAACCCAAAAAATATATAACTAAATCACAAACCCTAAACCCTAAAATTAAAATATTATTTTTTAGGTAAACTATGCCAGGTACCATCAATTTTTGGACTCGTTTATACCACTGCGTCGTTAACTCTTTAACGCCGTAATGACCTGGATGCTAGACCAAAATGATGTCATTTTGGTGCTAAAGTGCCCAAAACAGCGTCGTTTTACTAGAGGAAAATAAGGAAAACCATGCACTCAATGAGATTTGAATTTGCAACCTTTAAAATCAAATGCAACCTCCTAACCACTAAGCCAACTTAACATATTTGTTTTGTTTTCAGCATAAATAATATATATTTCAAATTGCAGTTTATCATATAAATAATATTACTCTATATAAATAATATAAATATATTAATATACATATATTAATATAAAAATAAATAATATAAAAATATTTTTATATTATAAATAATATTAAATATATAAATACATTATTATAAAAAGTAAAAGACTAATTTCCAAAACCACGAATTTTTCAAAAAACCCAAAATCCAACAAAACCTTAAACCCTAACACTAAACTATAAACCTCAAACCCTAAAATTTTATTCACAAACAAATAATATTAAAATATAAAAAAAATATTATTACAAAAAAAAATAATTTTTAAAAAATAAAAATTTCGAAAATTTACAAAAAACCCAAAAATTCACCAAAACCCTAAAGCTTAAACCCCAAATCCATCCATTTCAGTTGCTAATGGTTTTATGATTTTAGGGTTTATTATTTATAATTTAGGGTTTTAGGGTTTATATGTAAGAATTTAATATTTTGGTGGATTTTGGGGGTTTATAAATTTTAGAAATTTTGGAGTTTTTTGAAAATTAATTTTTTAGTTTTTTATAATAAATATATTATTTATTTATATATTTAATAATATTTGTAATATAATTTTTATTTAATATAAATATTTTATTTATTAGTTATATATATATTATTTATTATATGTATATTAATATTATTTATAATATATTTATATTATTTATATAGACTAATATTATTTATATAATAAAATAAATTGAATTAATCTCAACTGCAGTTTAGAATATATATTGTTTGTGCTAGAAACAAATTAGAGATATTAAGTTAACTTAATGGTTAAGAGGTTGTATTTGATTTTAAAGGTTGCAGGTTCAAATCCCATTGATTACATTGTTTTTCATATTTTCTTCTAGCAAAACGACATCGTTTTGGGTAATTTAATTTCAAAATAGCGACACCAAAACGACGTCGTTTTGGTCTAGCATCCAAGTCATCACGGCGTTAAGAGGTTAACGACGCGGTGGTATAAACGTGTCAAAAAATAAAGTTTGGTGGTGAAATTGGACCAATTAAAAGGTTGGTGATAAAAACGAGTCACACCCAATAGTTTAGTGGTACATGACATAGTTTACCCTATTTTTTTATTAAAAAATATTATTTATAATATATTAAGATTTGTAATATAAATTATAAATAATATTTGGGGTTTTGGGATTTAGTATTTAGTTATATATTTAGGGTTGGGTTTTCATATTTAATTACATATATTTAGGATTTGTAGTTTAGTTAGTTACATGTATGATTTAGGGTTTGGAGTTTAAGGTTTAGTTGTATATACGATAAATAATATTTTAGTTTTGTAATATAAATTATAAATAATATTTATTTATAAAGTTAATATATTTATAAAATTATACTATAAATATTATAAAATTATATCATGAGATAAATGAAATTAAATTCAACTACAATATTATTTATGTTCTATTTTCGTTAAGATTATATCAAGTCTTAAAGTTGGCTTGATGATTTGGTGTTAACTTTTCATCCTATAAGTTCTTGGTTTGAGCCTCCTCAAATGTAGTGTTTACTTAATTTTTTCCTAACAAAACAACATTGTTTCGACATATCTTAGGCATCAAATCAGTTATACCAAAACAACGTCGTTTTGCATTTAACGGATATATTAAAAATTTAACGGTCGAGTGACATTTCGTGTAGTTTATGATAGTTCAGTGATATAATAGTAGCAAAAATCGAAGTTTAATGGTATAATAGTATCAATTTTAGTTCAGTAGTATGTTCGACACAGAAGTTAAAGTTTAGTGGCATTTCGTGTAATTTATCCTTGTTTTAATTATGTTTAAAATTTTAATATATAATGTTACATTTCATTAATTACACGAAATAAAAATATATATTTTAATGAATTACAAAATTAAACATATATATGAGTATTATATATATATATAATTATGATAATTTGTCATTTGATTGTTGAAATAGATCCCATGTGATATTAAGATCTAGTTAATAAATATTAAAAGTTTCAGTATGGTTTTGTAATTTTCCCGTTCCACTTCTCTATCTTAAAGAATTGGAAGTCCTCACGTGGTGATGTAAGTAGCAGATTTAAATTAACAACATGGTCCACCCCCTCCCATTTGTGTTCTTTTATTTCAGTATGGGTCAAGCCCAATTCGTTGAATGCGATTGCCTGCTTTATTTGCCTGCAATAAATATGGGAATTCGACCGTCGAAATTCATATCTCCTCCTTATCTATTGCTGTGACAGAACAAGAATCCTCTCAAGAAACTTTAGACAATATCCATTACAAGAAGAAGAAAAAATGCAGCTCAAACTTTCTTTTCTTTAAACATAATATATCCAAAACCAAAATAACTATAGAATAAAAACTCGTATAATATCTATTTACACGAGTAAAAATCTTTTGCCCCATTTTCGGTGTTAATTATGAGTAGAGTGTAATTTTAAGTTTTATGATTTAAGATTTAAAATTTAAAATTAGTACTTAAAATTTAATTTTTTAATATTGAGACATAGAAAAGGACATAAAAAATAATAGAGAATTTTTGTTCTATTTGAACACGTTGAATACCTAACACTGAATATCATTAATTTCTAGAGCAAGTACATAAAAGCTACTGTTGACAATTTATTTAAATTTAACTTACGCTCATACCTAATACTTAAATGCTTAAGTTGACCCAAAGAAGCCTTGTTGACATTTTGTTTAGATTTAAACTTTAATTATAAGCAATAAATAAAAGTACTCCTTCCAACTACATTCTTTTATTAATGTTTTTGACCCGTCTCAATGCATGCACAATATCTATATATACCTTCCTGAATTTCTCTTCATAAACAATTTGAGAAACATTAAGGTGCTTCCTACAAAGAAAGATTTTTTTTAAAAAAAACACATGGCATGCTCTTATTACGTTCAATTTCAAGGGCATTGCACCATCCGGAAGCCCACAGTCTCGTTCTCACACAATGTTAATATCCTCAAGAAAACTGATCATCTTTCTTCTTCTTTCAAGGTCAGCAACTCTCTTTCTTGCTGATCATGAGAATTGAATTAATGTAACATATATATAGATTATTTGATGATATATATATATATATATATATGTTTATGGTGACTGACAGCCTTTTCTGAGAGAATTGCGACAACTGGTTTTTGGATTTGATGTCCTGAAAACTGCAGTCAAGAACACTTCTGTTAAGTTGCTTGATGCATTTGTAGATTCAGCTTTCGAGTTCGTTGACTTCTCTTCGGATCAGGTATATATATATATGTATATGTGTATAAATAAATATACGGAAGGTTTCTTGGTTTACCTACATTTGCAAATGTTGGACAGACAAATACTGCACCAGTTGATGAATTGGGAGAACCTGCAATTGTCACCAACATCCATGGCGATATTCCGACTGATTTTCCTCAAGGAGTCTACATAAGAAATGGTTGGTCCCCCCTTACCTGATTAAAAGCTCAAGCAGTCTACATTTTCTCATGAAACAAAATAGAAGACTTTTGGTGATTGTTACGTGTCATAGTTTAAAGTCAACTAAATATGTCCGCTCAATGTTGACATTGTTTTACTTGCAGGACCAAATCCAACGTTTGGAGGCTTAAAGTCAACCAAATCTATATTTGGGAAGTCAAATCCGATATGGGTTGAAGGAGAAGGAATGCTTCACGCTTTGTACTTCAGTAAAGACACTAATGGGAAATGGACTGTTACTTACAATAACAGATACGTCGAAACCGACACATTCAAGCTTGAAAAACTTCGAAACAAACCTTCTTTCCTTCCTTCCGTCCAAGGGGATGCTCTTGCTGTTATATCCTCTCACTTGCTCAATTTGGTGGGATTGCTTATCCAAACTCCTAAACATATATATTCTTTAAGCATAAAACTGATGTTCTTATTTTTGTTGGTATTCCCCAGCTGAGATTCGGAAAACCATACAAAAATATGAGCAATACCAACGTTTTTCAACACTCGGGGAAGTTGTACTCCATTGCAGAAAACGACTTGCCTCAGGAGATTGACATCTTCACACTTGAAGCTTTAGGTGATTGGGATGTCAATGGAGCATGGGACCGCCCTTTTACTGCCCATCCTAAGGTACTTCATCAACTCTACAACAAATTAAGTGTTACAGATAATTAACTTCATTTTGTACATGACAGAGAGTTCCAGGCACTGGGGAGCTGGTTACCATGGGAATTGCCCCAACTAAACCTTTCGTTGAAGTGGGAGTGATTTCAGGTTGATTCTACAACATATATAAAAACACACTTCCCGACACCCTGATAATGTCAACTCAGAAACTTGCATTTCTAATTTTTCAGCTGACGGAGAGAGATTACTTCACAAGTTGGATCTTAAACTCGATAGATGCCCACTTTGCCATGAACTCGGAATTACAAAGAGGTGCAAATTTAGTGTTTTTGTATGTATGGTTTGAAAACAGCCATCTGCCTAATCAAAACAATTAATTTCCATGGGGTTTTGCTTTAATTTGCAGGTATAATGTGTTCTTGGATGTCCCGATAACTGTAGACGTAAATAGACTTATCCATGGTGGCCAGTGAGTTCCTAATTCATATTCTTCGATTCATTACTTTATCAGAATATAGTCCTTCTTTGGCTTAACAAAAAACGTTTGCGTAGGTTAATAAAATATGAAAGTGAAGAATATGCAAGAATTGGTATAATGCCTCGCTATGGAGATGAGGCTTCAGTCCAGTGGTTTAAAGTGAAGCCAAATTGCACATTTCACATTATCAATTGCTTTGAAGATGGTGATGAGGTTGTTGTATGGGGGTCTAGAGCTCTTGCATCAGTCATACCAGGACCCCAACCGGGTTCAAAGCAATTTGAGTGGTTTCCAGCAAAATTTAAGCCTGGTAAACAGATGGAAGATGCCATTTCAGAAGACCAGTTATTGTTTCATCGGCCATATGAATGGAGACTGAATATGCAAAGTGGAGATGTGAAGGAAAGGTTTCTGACAGGACCCAATCATTTCCCCATGGAATTTCCGATGATTAATGAAGCTTTTATAGGTGTCAAAAACAAATATTGTTACACCCAAGTATGTCATTGCGACCCAAACTCCGCCTCAGGAGGTTGAAAAACAAGACCCCTTAACTTCAAATTCTTGTCATATTTTAAACAATGATGAGATGAACTTCTCTTTTCATGTGGTTATTTCAGGCATGGGGAGATTTGGGGGCCTTGCCAAACTCTACTTTGAAGACCAAAACACCGGGATTTCTTCGGTAAGTATAGGTTTCTCATGCATTTCCATTATCTTCAAAGTTCAATCATATGTTACTGATTAGGAAATTCACAATCCCAAACTTAAACTGTGGAACTAGGGTGGGACTGGGAACCAATTAGAAGGATCAATCAACGTAGAATATCACATGTTTGAGAAGAACACGTATTGTAGTGGAGCTGCCTTTGTCCCTAAACAAGGCAGTGTTGAAGAAGATGATGGTTGGGTTATCACATTTGTTCACCACCAAGATACTAATACATCTCAAGTAAGTTGAACGAGTGCTTTTGCTTTGGTAAATCAGAAAAACAGGGGTTCATGTGATCTGTATTTTGTTTGATTTCCTTGGATTAATTATTACAGGCTTATATAATTGACACCAACAACTTCCTCAACGAGCCCGTTGCTAAAATCACACTACCATGCAGAGTCCCGGATGGTTTTCATGGAGCTTTCATGCCAATCTAATCACATAAATGATCCCATTGATACATCATATATTATGTACACAAATGCAATAACTGGTGAAGTTATATAAGGGTTGGTTATCCACTTATGCTTGAGTATGTAACCACATTAATTATGTTTTAATTAATATTACAGGAATAGAAAGTGCTTAAATATTTCCATTCTAATTCTAATTTTAGTTTTAATTTTTTATCGTAATATTTAAATTTAAAAAGATAATTGATGTTTCATAGAAAAACAATTGTTGTATTCTAATTATGTTTAAAATTTTGATATATTTTTTTGATGAATAAGGATATATCACCACGTGCCTCGTTAAAAATCTCTAAACCGGTAATAGAAAAAAATTATTACACAAGAGGGTGAACTCGTGAATTTTGTTTGGTGTTTAGAGTTCAAGGGTTTAGTTTATATGATGTGGAGCTCGATATCTTCAACCAAATTGCTTGCCAAGTGGTGGAGAAGATGTAATTTGGGAACTAGCCGTTGGGGGTTTTAAAGCTGGGCGTATCGAAACGCTACACAGCGTATCGAAACGCTCATACTCCGTATCGATACGGCTCATGCCTGTATCGATACAGGTTTTGGCAGAAACAAAACCTGTAGCTAAAACCCTTAAGGTGTATCGAAACGGTGAATATCGTATCGGTACGTTTACTTGAAAAAGTTTGGCTACTTTAAAGACATTTAAATCATTCCAAAACCTTATAAAATCCATCAAACATATTTTCAAGTTGTTTGGACTTAAAATCATTTTTGGAATCTTTTCAATTTAGTTTTCAATTTAGTCCAAAACAAGTTTTCAATTATTATATCAAAACAAATATCCCAACAATCTCCCCTTTTTGATATAATAAAACCAACTTGAAAAATTGTGTTTGAGATTCTCCCCCTTAGTAAAAATAAGTTTTGAATAAGAGTTTAAAATTTGAATGTAGTTAAAGCTCCCCCTTATTCATTTAAAAATTCAAGTTTTCAAATCATTCTCTCCCTTTTTGTTATATCGAAAAGAATATTATAACTTTAAGTTCAAAATAACAATGGAGGTTTAAAAAAATTGACAAAAAATAAGTTTTGTTTTAAAATGCTCCCTTACTCAAGCATCAATCAAATTGTTAGTCCAATAATTATGATAAACTAGTTGAATTAAAATAAATAAATCAAATTAAAAAAAAGAGATTCAACTAATTTTTACCACACTTGAACCAAAGGTGGGATGTGAAGCTTTCCTTCTTCAAGTGTCATCTTTGTGTGTATGGAGCTCCCCCTCAATGTTGTACTTTATTGATCACTCTCCATCACACCTAAAATGAGACAATCAAGTAATTTTTTGTATCCAAATTGCTTTGGATCCATAAACGTTAGTAGCACAAAGTTTAGTCCCCTTAGGAGTCCATTTTTTAATTTCATCCTTTTTAGTAGAAGTAATTAGTCCTTTTGGGACCCAAATACTTCTAAAACATTTTCCATTCAAAAATCTAAGGGCACTAGTTTGTCTTTGTTAAAATTTTGATTTTCCAAAATTAGTTTTCTTTTCAAGCTTTTTGGAAATCAAATATTTTTCTCCTTGAACTTTATGAAGCAAATTTTGTAAATATATACACTTTTGCTCAAACTTATTGAGTTTTGCTTCAAGTTCAATTTTAGTTTTAGAAATCAAATCATTTTGAATTTTCAAATTTGAAATCACTTTCTTGTTTTTCAAAATGTGATTTTTAAACTCTAAAACCAAATCATCATAGGCATCTTGTAATTCATCAAAAGAATATGAACTAGAAGTAAATGAATTAGAAGTTACCCTTGAATCTTTTTCGATGGCCATAAGACAAAGGTTGGCTTGTTCATCTTCGGTGGATTCGTCATCACTCCAAGTAGCCACATAAGCCTTCTTCTTATGGCTTGAAGAGCTTGGCCACTTCTTTTTCATCTTTAATTCTTGTCTTAATTCTTCATTTTCTTTCTTCACGAATCAGATTAATTTGTTGAAGAGCTTGGCCACCTCTTCATCTTCACTTTTCTCTTCACTTGAATCTGCATGTTGGCATGTGGAGGTTGGAAGAGCAAGGACATTCACATCAATGCCTTGCTCTTTGATCTTCTTCTCCTTCTCCCTCTTCAAGGGTTGAGACATCATCTCATGGGTGAGCAAATATCCCACGAGCTCGTCAAGCTTGAGCTCCTTCAAGTTCTTTGCTTCTACAGTGGTCGTCTTTTTGGATTCTCATGATTCGAAAAGTGAGTAGATCAACTTCCGAACGAGCTTGTCTTCCGAAATCTCCTCTCCAAAACCTTTGAGTTGATTGACGATTGTGGAGAAACGGTTGAACATCCTCTTGATGTCTTCATCCGGGCCCGTCTTGAAGTTCTCATACTCAAGGTTAAGAAGGGCAATCTTGGTCTCCTTTACGTCGTTGGTTCTCTCGTATGTGACTTCAAGTTTGTCCCATACTTCTTTGGCACTCTCACAATAAGACATTTTCGCGTAGATATCCGAGCTAAAAGCACAAAAGAAAATGTGCAAAGCCTTGCAATTTAGCTCCATCTTCTTGCGATCATCCATACTCCATTCCGTCTTGCTTCGTTGTGGCATGAACGAACCGTCTTCGACAATGTCCCAAGGATGATAATCCTTGACTCTCATGAAATACATCATCCTATTTTTCCAATAGGAGTAGTTGGTCCCGTCAAAGAATGGTGGTCGGTCAATAGATTGCGCCATAGCTTCGGTTGATTGTTTATCGGTTGAGCTTGCCGGGATCGCCTCAATAGGATGTAAGTCATCTCGAATTGAGCCTCGCCCTGATACCAATTGTTGGGGCTCGATATCTGCCACCAAATTACTTGCCAAATGATGGAGAATATGTAATTTGAGTGGTGGTGGTGGAAGTGAAATATAGGAAAAATTAGACACAAGATTTGGAATGGTTCGAGCTTCTAACCAAACTCTACATCCACTACTTTAGCTTCCTACTAAGGATTTCACCAATTCACTGAGAATTTTTTCTCTTTTCTAGGCTTAGGGGGCAACCTTTTACAGCTTAGACTCACAACCCAAGTTTAGCATCCAAAACTCACAAACTGAGCTTTGGAAACACTCTCTAACAAGAGAAAACTTAGCAAACTAGAAATACCTCTAAAAGGTAATTGTTTGCACTCTTAAGCTCTCACCCAAATCCTAATACACTTGAGCATACATTGACATTTTAGCTCAACAAGTGTAGTCTATACAAAGAATGGGAAATTAAGCATTAAGACAAATTTTTATCACAATGTTGTTGACAATTGAAGCATTGGTCTTCTATAGATGCTTGGAGGTTCCTTTTATACTCCCAATTGAGCTTCTAGCCGTTGGAGACCGTTGGGATTGAATTAGAGCCGTTGGAGCCTTTATTTTCCGCAATAATTGTAGTTCTAAAGATGTCTGTATCGGTACGCGGTTAGCCGTATCGATACGCCATTCTTCACAACTAGCCGTTGGAGTCTGATGCAGCTTTGCGTATCGATATTCCTGGGCGCGTATCGGTACCTATATTGGTACGCCTATGTATCGTATCGGTACGGGTGTTCGTCATGCTGCAGGGAACTAGCCGTTCGGGGTTTAAAGCTGGGTGTATCGAAGCGCTACACGGCGTATCGAAACGCTCATACTCCTATCGGTACAGCCCATGCCTGTATCGATACAGGTTTTGGTAGAAACAAAACATGTAGCTAAAATCCTTAAGGTGTATCGAAACTTTGAATACAACTTTGGCATTACATTGCAATTGCTATTGGTTCAAATTTTTTCAGCGATTTTGGTTTATTTTATCCTTTCTTTTTTTTCCTTTATCAAATGATTGAATTCGGTTTTTTAAATAAAATTGAAATTAAAAACTTTCGAAGTATACCAATGATATTACAACGATACGGTGTTTAATATCATTGCTACAGTAATTAACTTTATCACTGCATAAGGGTTTAGTTCGACAGATATAAAAAAAAAATTATGTTTTTATTTTTCACATGTATAAGTATTATGTGGATATAGTCTTTAAACTTTTACTTATGTTTGAAGTGTGTTTTATTATATATTTTTATTTTTAATAAAATCAAGCTCTCGTTTCCAAAAAAAAACAAACAAACAAACAGGTTAAATGGAATGCAAATGTTTGCTTAAAACGAATATCCTATAATACAGAACTAGACAAGTATTGTAAGTTTAGACGGTCAAAATAACAGTGCGTCAGATGAATATTATTGAGTTGCTTGCAGACTTCATATGATTGTTTGTATATATGTAATAACATAAATGTTATTGGTTAGTTTTTGGTCCATAATTCCAATAAAGTTACGACTGCAGTCTTCTGGTGTTGACCAGCAGTCGAGCGTCCAGACGATTCACGGTAACTCGTAGCTTTGATCTAAGTTGAGAAACCAAGCGATCGAACGAGGGCTTCGAAGCAACTGCATATTGAAGGAACATGCATAGTATCAGAACGAAACCCAGTTCAACATCAGCTTCAATGGATCCGACTAACTGAGAAAACAAAGAAAAGATATTAAATATATCGATGAAAACAATGGAGAAGATGGGGAGAGAGAAAGCGAGCAAGAGAAGAATTAAGATGAGAAAGGAAGCCAGGAGAAGAACACAGGCAATGAAGGAGCCGTAGAGAAATGCGAGAAGGATCAACTCTAGGTTGGGGACCATTTAACTATGGAGAAAAGAAGAAGAAGAAGAAGCAAGGTGATGGAAAATAATGATGATTGGCTATGGAACCATGGGTTTGTTTGTTGAGATGGCGAAGAAAGAGGCTCAATTTGAAGAAGAGAATGAAGTGAGTTGCACTCATTCTCCAGAATCCAGATCGATGATATAATTACCCAGATACCCTTTTTTGCATATACCTCGAAGGCATATGTACGTGTCAACAACGTAAGAAAAGAATCAAAATAATAACAGTTTACTGAACATCTCAGTGCAATTGCAGCAAACTAGCAAACCTTTCTATATATGTATGATAACTTAATGCATATAACGTTGATTGGGAAATTGTTAAGAGATATTAATTAGTAGTCAGTACTACTGCTGATTGCCGATTCCCGTAACCTCAGACTTTCAAGTTTCAAATGGGTATAGGCTGTGTAGTGGGATTAACAAATATACACATTATATATATAGTACACATTACACACAGTATTGCCAAACAAAAGTCTCACAATCAAATAAACTAAATGGTGCATAGCGTATACTTGCATACTCACAGTTTTACTTGAACATACTGAGCAGTGACTACCGTGTACCATCCATCATCACATCATCCAAGTTTTAATATAAAATTATCGATACAATAGTCGTAATTCTTTAAGTCTAATACTCAAGAAGTTCAAAATAAAATACTAAAAGTCTCAACAATACAATAAAATAAAAAGTAAGATCACTAAGTACCTCACAGTTCTATGTTCAAGCTTTAAAATCATCCAAATTATTAATTGTTTCATCAATTATGATGTTCGGTTGCTTCAAAGTTAGATCCTTCACGCCTAAAATAAAATTAAAACTTGTATTTATATTCAATTATGATGTCCAGTTGCTTCAAAGTTAGATCTAAAATATTAATTGTATCACTATTTATTGTTGTTGTTGAACTTTTCTTCTCATTCTTTTTCTTTTTTGGTAGTCGCATTTCTTCCTCCTCATCGAACTCATCCATCATTGAATCAAAAAATGGAGAATTAACATCTTCATTCTCATAAAAAAAAGATAAAATATTCTGCAATCAAATTAATTTATGTGTTAACAAAATTTACACATAATTATTCTCAAACAAGTCTTCATGCAAATCGACATATTAAAAAAAATTATGACCAGTAACCTAAAAAAAAAATTTGACAAAGGAAAACTAACAAATAACTAGTCATTTTCTAGCTCTACCAATTAAATCACAAAATATCAATCAATTTTATTGAATGCGTTGCAACTTTAATTAACCTTAATTGAAATTAAAGACTAATCATTTTTACATAAAAGAAAGTTTATAATTAAATCATTGTTATGTTTACCTAACTTGTCTTTTTTTTGTCATTTGGCACCTAAATATGCCACCTTTCGTACTACACTGTCATGAGGATACATAAATGCTATCATGTTTCTAAAGAATAAAGACTAATCATTTTTACAAAAAATATTACAAATAAATCACATTTTTTATTATGAAATATAATACTACATTAGGGACCTGCAGGTTCTAGTGCAATTTAAAATTAGTTAGGCTTTCAAGTTTTAAGCATTCCAACTCTAAGACTGTACAGTAAAGGATTTGGGGAAAAACTAAAAGAATGTTTTCGAAATCAAAGTGTATAAAATAAGGATATTAGCCTAAAAATTTAGTCAAATGCCAAGGGAAATATCCAAATAAAATAGAACATAGATTAAAAATTAAAATGCATTTTTGAAAGAGTGAGGCCGTAGAGAACTTACATGAGATTGAAAGGGAGGTTGCAAAGGGTTTTGGCTCTCCATAAATAGAAGTGTGAGAAAGGAAGACTTTTAGATCAGCAAAGAGGAGCACCGAGCACTGTAAGCGGCAATTTGATACAGTGGATCAAACTTCAAAGTGAGAATTGAGGGGCTGAGGGAAAAACTTGAGGTTGGAGGTGAAAGTCGAAGGGTAGGATTTGGGAAAAACTTATCGTGAGAGATGGAGGCTGACGGAGAATGAAATTACAATTTGGCCAGACTTCAACGTTCAGGGGCAGGGGCTGGGGCTAAAGGCCCAATTTCTTTTTTCAGGTTTTCGGATAATTGAAATAAAAATTAATCCGGTTCGATAATTCAAAAAAAATTCTAAATATCCGATCCGAAATATTCAAAAAATAAATTACGAATCGGATATCTATATTTTTGGACCGAATTACCGGATAAACGAATCAGATTATTCGGATCGGATATTTTTGCACACCCCTACTATTAACCCAAGCTCAGAAACAGGGAATACTGTGGTCATTGACAAACTCTTTTATCCAAATATATTTCAAGATAACAAGGTATGAATAATTTACAGTTTAAAATGTTCACTATGGTAAGTTTACCTTCTTAAATTTTGCCAGTTTCACAACTTTTTAAGAATCGTTTGCTCCCTTTCGTCCTATTGTTCGTACTCGTCTCTACTAAGAATGAAAGTTTACTGATGAAAAAGAAAAAGAACAGAACATACCATTCAGAGTAGTTAAACTAACAAAAGATTACACTCGTCTTCTAATATGGAACAACCATTATAGTTGCTAAACGTAGTCAATTTAGCATCCTGTTCTAAGCCAGTACTAAGAAGTTCAGGGCAATTTAGTCACCCTATCCACTTTGTCATGGCATTTTTGCAGATGAATACAAAGTTGCATCAAATAAATTATAAAAGACGTGCAAGAAAAATTGTGCCAAAGAACAGATATGGAGGTAATGGCACGTGAATAACCAAAATTTGCTTTCAATTTTACCCCCCAAAGAATAGCTATTAGCTAAACCCAGAATGAGAGCCAAAGTAACGTTACAGTCAGCATTACACAAGGATGGTTTCCATTTGGCCATCCTTTCCTAACTAGTCCTGTGAAACTCTCTCAACCAAACTCAGCAGGCAATGCAGAAATGGAAAAATAATATACCGGACAAAGGTTTTGTTTACACTTGTCTGCAAATCACTCAGCTTTTCGGCTATAAGGTAAGTACATCAACGATTAGCAATGGCAAGCCACTTGGTTTAGGTTTCCGTTGAGATGCAAGTCTCCTTCGATGAAAGTTAAATGCGATTCTTCGCCATCTGCCCATCTTTCCTAAAACAACGAACATGAGAAATCAGATAAATCCAAATTAAGATATAATTACTTTGCTTTTCATTAGGTTGCTTTGTTTTCCTGTACATTCCTTCTTCTCGCTTCAATGATGAATACATTGAACTTGAGTTAATATACAATTGCTTTTATTTCCATGTACATTTTTACCATGTCATAGGTGGAACATTTTTAGTATATACTTTCATTACTTGAAAAGAATCGACACTTACCTTGACAACCAAAATTAACTCCTTTCACATACACCGAGTTTCATGCAAGTGGAGCAATGATGTCTAGATTATTCTTCATTGACCATTTTTTGGGATAGAAGGAATTAGATGGTTCAACATTAAGCTCCCAAACCATGATTCTTGAGCAGTCCTGCGGTAAGCCTTCCATCTGGCTTTCGTCTTCCACAACTCGTTCAATAAACAAGCTTGCCTGCAAATTCAAATCGATGATGTTAAAAGATTGAAATGAAATCCACCACCAATATGTAGCATTTCAATATAGGTTATAGTGCAAAATGCTAATTCAAGGGGTAATTTTTGGAGGACAAAGTCAATTGCTGACATCCTTTTCTCTCTCAGTTTTACAACCAAAATTGACTTAATTGGCAGATGCAGTAAATGACAACAACATCTCTGATATTTATCGAAAAAAACAACAGCTGTGACCACTGCAGTAAGGTGAAACAATAAGAAACTTAAAGACAACCAAAGAAGCACCAATAAATACTAACGAGGAAACCATCTTTGTCTGTGTCAAGCTGTCTTATCAGTTCAAGAGTAGGTCGGTGCCATCGCTTTGGATCCCAGAGTATGGTACTGTTGAAGGCAAACCCTGACATTTCAGCATGGAATCTTCGGAATCTCCTACTTAATCCATTTAGGTGCCATCCAATGACTTGAGTTCCATTACAAACAGGGCCCTCCAATATAGCTTTACTTCTGTCCGATGTTTGTTTGACCACAACCCATGTCCCAAACCGCCTATAAATAAAGCCCATAATGAAAAAAAATGCTGTAGTAGGCATCCAATAAAAGGGATCATTTAAAGAATACAACTTGACAGAAAATAAAAATATAAAGGAGATACCTATTATGCCTCATTTGCCCAAAGAGATCAAGTGAGTAGATGTTATCTTCATCGGCAAAGTAGACAATTCCATCAAGACGATGAGTTTCAATGTGAGACAGTGCCACATTTCTTTGGTAAACGCTTCTGTCTTTTATATCAGTCAGATTTTTCTTGCAAACAAGATGCCTATACATTACACTGCTCTTTCTAAGGATGTCGGCTGCTTCATCAGACTGTGAGGTCATCTCCACAACTAGCCACAATAGAGGAGGTTGGACCAGCTTTAATGTGTATGCCAAACTATTTAGATAATAGGCTTGAAACGGTCCAGCATGTGTTGGAGTCACAACAATCAAAAGCTTACTAGTTTCCAGATCTATATCTTGTGGGAGTGACCGATTGGTCGGGGTCGGGGTGTTATCTAAATTCCCTTCTGTTATTTCTTGTCTTTGCACCAATCCTTCTAATGTGAAACTATTATCAACCCCAGGGTTGCTCATCGTTGATGTTACATTCCTTTCTGAACTGTTGTGTGTTTGAAATTTCCCAACAGTCGATACTACCTCAAAAGAGAATGCCTGGTGCTTTGAAATGGGATTCATATATGAAAAGTCCATGGAAATGAATGGTGTAAATCCAATTAAAAAACCAACTATGAAACAAATGAAGAAGTGAAAAACAGCCCTCCTCCAAACTTGTCCTTTCTGTTTTGACCTGTCAATATGCCTAGAGGATCTTGGTGAGAAAAGACTGAAAAATAAGGATCGAGAATCCGTTAAACTGAAAGGAGACATTGGCAATCCAACAGTGGCTGGGGAATTCTGACTATATGATGAAGACTTGGACAAAGGAGAAGGAGCTGAACGCTCAGCCTCTCCAGCAATCAAAGTCCCCTTGTCGAGGCACCGGAGACAGTGTTCTTCTAACGGATGCCATCAAATTTCTAATCTGGTTTACTCCTCAATCAATTAAAAAAACACCACCAAGACAGCAACCAAATTCATCACAAACTTGTTTCCTTTACCAATACACATCTTAAAACAACAGCATCCAAATATGCAATCTGTGCTCCTTGCTCCATTACACATCCATTAATATATCTCATTTTAAATCAAATCAATCCTACCAGATTCATTCATTAATATATCAAAAATACAAATTTCCCTCTCACCCTAATGATGTCTGTAAATACGTCAAAGCCAAAGCAAAGTTCTTGATCTACAACGAAGTGTTTAAGCAAACTAAAGTAATTTCAAATCAAACATACTGAACCCATTTACAGGATCAGAGTTGACTAAGAACAATGAGATTTCCAAACCAAAATTTGCCAAAACTCCAATCTTACTGGAAAAAGCAGCCTAATTACCTTGCAATGGAAAATGGGTATTCGATCTTCTTTCCCGAAATTCACAGAGGAGAGAGAAGAAGCAGCATCATCTTTGATCTCGGAGCTTTAGTTCAAAAGACGAAGTAAGAAAAGCGTCACCATTTTTCCAGATCTTCCTTTGCCTTAATTAAAGGGTCAAAGTGGAGAGTTTTAAAAAGGTATTGAAAAAACAAAAGATGTTGAGGGAATCTTTATAATGAGAGAATTTAAAACAGTTCAGAGCACACGTTCCATTGCACCCAATCACAAACATTCAGACACAATGAGTATGACAACTCTGAGAACTTTGATTTATTATTTATTATTATTACTATTATTATGGAGATTTTTAAGGGTTAATGAGATGTTTAGACATTAACATTATTATGTGTTTATCTGTTCTTAAATGTTTGATATCTAAGCAAAAAGGCAAACGGAGTTGACTTAAGAAACAATGAGATTTCCAAGGCAAAATTTGCGCTACTTACTTATTCGCCAGCACCTTCGGACAATTTAAAACAACAATGAATTAATTGCAGAAGTAGATCCCACTAAAAAAAACAACATTTAATTAAGACAAGTTTGAAGGAAAAATACAAAGAAAGAAAAGAAACAAAGGCACTCTTGGGTTCCATTTTGTAGTTGTCATATATTGTAATAATCACTTGAACCTTACATTTTCAAAAATTGTGTTTAAACAAAAAATTTTAAACATTTTGAGGGTTTAATTAAATTTTTTAATAATTTTAAAATATTTAACAAAAAATTTAAAAAAAATTAAGAAGGAACTTAGTTAAAATATTTAAAATTTTGAAATTTAATATGACTTTTTAAAAATCTTGAGGGAGCAAACGTAAACTTGTTTAAAATTTTATGGACAAAATTTGAATTTTTCAAAATTTTAAGGGGTCGTGACCCCAATGTTCCTTTAAAGGATCCAACCCTAGTTGTAATCACTTGAACCTTCGATTGATTGTGTAATGAATCAAATGTGATCATTTTCTACATCCCAAATCTCAAGCTGTGGTTTTTTACTGCACAAAACGATCAATTATGTAACATCGTTATTGGCTTAAATTAAAAGTTTCGTTTTAATAAATTGTACATTTTCCTTAAATCTTCGAACAGCAGCCGGCTGCAACGGTCAATATAGCTCATAATGTCATCATGAATTGGTCATCGGAGGAGCTTCGTAGCAGCTAATGAAGCTTGATTTTCCATGAAGTGAAATGAAAAGCAAGCTGGGATAAAAGAAATGGAATGGGGCCTTTCTTTCTTCGTTTCGTCCCACTTTTATACGCCCTTTACCCACAACATCATTACAATTATGTACCCAAAAAAAGAAACAGCCTTACATTTTCATTGGGCTTTGGCCTTTTTTTTTTAGCGTAAAATACATCTCAGATCAGTCAACTATTTGTTTGTTACAAATAAGTTACTTTTCTTTTTAAAAATTATAATTTAGTCACTCAATTTAAATTTTATTAGAAATACATCAGTCCATTGTTAAATTGAAACAAATGTTTAACATGACTTGGTATGATAATAATATTAGTCCCACAAAACTTGTATTCTATTAATTTGATCATAATTGAAACAATTTAATAAATTAAATCTTTCATATTTAAAATTTATTCTAATAAAGTGATTTAGGGTTAATGGTACGTTCCATGATCTTAGAATCAATAATTAGTGATTATCCATTGATCTGTCAATTGCTTATTGATAATTAAATTATATTTGTAATAAATTTTAACTAAATAATTAAATTATATTTTTTAAGAACAATTTGTTTGTAATAATCAAATATACAATTGAGTGACTTAGAGTGTATTTTACCTTTTATTTTATTATTAGAGAATATATAGTGGGTGGACAGAAAGGCTGCTCATTTCCTACCTGCCCATGTTGTTTGCTAACCCAACCACAGCACTCGTGTCTCACCTCCCACACGCGCGAGCCCACCTTCAGAAATTCATTCCTTATAAATACCGGTTCCGAATTGTAAACTTTTAGCCAGCAGCAACGTGAGTGAAACTGAAATGGAAGTCAACCGCACGATTGCCGGTGCTGAAAAACTCCGATCTCAGTTCCTGCAACTACTTCGTACTAGACGAAATGCTCAAGATTAAATCAAACCCCGTAAATTTCTCAAACATGTTTCCAGCGTTGTTCTTATAGGGAATTCCTTATTGTTAATTTCTCAGTTCCTTTGACTGTGGAGCCTGCAAATCCTGTACTTCACCCTCTTTATCAAGAAGTTCTTCCCCCAACTTTCAGTGAGGTAAAACCATCCTTCATCATATTCTTTTTAC
>JAGYYJ010002168.1:0-104657 GCA_019671005.1 Hibiscus mutabilis | reverse complement strand
TATAGCACATCAGATAACAAAGGCAACCGGATGAAAAGGCTCTCACCTTTGTGGACAGGGTTCCAAAGCAATAATAACAACATGACAAAGTGTCCACTTAGCAGCAATCTCCACAAAATAAGAGTGGCTGAAATTTCCTGTTCTATCCATTCACTCAATGTATGAGATGCTATGACCAGATAATGGGGTTAATTTGCAGGATATTGATCTTCAAGCAGAAAACCCATTTTAACACTAGAAATAGAAAATTCTTTTGGTTCCCAAATTTCGATAGGCAATTCCTTACTTCCCTTTAACTCATAGTCATAGTATAAAGGAAAAAAAGGTAGTCAATTGAACCCTAAACGTATGAATATATTACTAAAAGAGAAGTGTGCTGAGAATAAACTGACAGTTCGGAGTCCGTACCTTGAAAGAGAGGAAAATGTAGACAAATGGTAGAAGAAGAATAGCTACAAACACAGCATTTTAAAGACTCTTTTTAACGACGTGAATGTCAACTGACCCAGGAGGCCATTCACCCTCGTGTATGTAAGTCATTGAGATCCTCCCCATTGGGGAATTTTTGTTTTGTTTTGGAAATGAAGATTCTCAGACCTTCAAAAACGAGAGACGAACTTAAAAGGTTACCGACCGATTATATCGATTCTTCAGACTGTAAATAGGTCCGATGATACGTCGACTATGAGTTCGCGGCGGTGGTGCCCGGAGGAGCCAAACCTTAGAGCTGTATTAAGAACATTTTACTGTATTAATTAATTATCTTTTTTTTTTGAAGGATAATTGCCGTATACAAATGCATAGGTGTCACTGTCACATTCTATATGCCATATGATACGTTAATAAATTGTTCAAATTCTATATAGACAAGTGTCACTATCATATTTGACCGGTTAGTGAAGCTGCTTATCTTTGTTCTATCATATTTCTTAGGTCTGAGTTATAGACTCACTAGAAGCACATTCTTTTTTCACCTAAAATCCTCTTTCCCCCTCTAAGTAGGATTAGAATTAAGATTATCAAAAAAATAATTAAATTGTATCAATTGTGTCGTTCGGTAAGAATCTTTTGTGTTCGTTGTTCAACGTTCGATTGACACGTCTTTTGTTAGCTATCGATGATGGGTAATTGAGGAAATGAGCAGCGACAATAGTGTTGAAATTCGACAAGACTATCAACGGTGACAACGACAATAATTTTGAGATTTTAAGTTAGGATTTGAGACTATTTTTATTTTTTTTTTAAATTATTTTCAGTTTTTAAAAAAATATATATGTTATTTATCATGATTTAATTGGTAAATGATTTTTTTCAACACCGTTAACGACCAGGCACATAAAATTAATGAAATAAAACGTTAGACACCTATTTTTATTAAAAAAAATTAAACACCTAAAATTAAAAAGAGTTTAAACACTTATTTTTATATTAAATCTTTATTTTAAATGAAAAGCTACATACTCAATGACTTTTCAATAAACTCTTAGCTTTTGTTTTAAATACTTATTTCTTGAAAAAATATTAAAAAACCCATTAATATACTTAGCTCTATTTTTAGTTGTAGCTTTATTTTTAGTCTTAATATCACCTTTAATGAAACAAATTCAACCATAAATATAGTATCATAATTAAAAATAAAGTAATTATCAAGCATTCAAGAAAAGTGATATTAATCACAAATTTTATAATAATTATAAATAATTCTGATAATTAATCGCAAATTCAAGAAATTTATGATTATAAAAAATTCTGAAAATTTACGTTCTTATTGCTTTTTAACGAATCTTTAGTTATATTTTTAAAAATATTGTTCTTTATAAATTGTTTTGATAGGTGATAACGTTCATTGGATTGTGCCAACTTTCTTTTATTCGGTTGATAATGAGGGGCTAAAAGTGATATTGAAATGAAAACAGATGAGTTAAAGTGACAGAAAAAATAATAAAAGGATTAAAATAATAATTTCATTATAGTTTAGGAGTCAAGATATATATTAATCCAAACGTTCTCAAGGAATTTGTTTGAGATGGCGTTTAGTATAAATATAATCACTGTTTATTTTTTCAAGTCTATTTATATTTGTAATTGAATTAATTTAAAGTTATGTCAAGTCGGTGTCAAGTTTAAAGCTTAGTTTGATGTTGCTTTTAAAAAGTGCGGTGAAAAAAATAATTTTAAAAGTGTTGTAGAAAAGTAATTTTAAAAAGATGTGTTAGTGTTTGTCATTAATGTCAAAAAGTGATTTTGATAATATAAAATGTCTATTTTAGACATATGGTATTGTAAAGTAAAATAAGTGAACTTAAGTGAAGTTTAAATTCGTTAATATTAAGATGTATGAAATAAATTAACTTAAATTATAATAAAAAATTTAATTTAAAAATATAAACTATATTCTAGATTATATATAGACTTAACAATTACAAATTCATAAGAAGTTTAAAATAAAATAATTTTATTCTCAATATAAATACTATACCATATATATTATTTTATAACTATGTATAAATATTAGTTTAATAATCAATTATAATTAAATAATAGAGGATAAAAAAGTAATTTTATCACCACAAAAACCATAAAATTTAGCTTTTTGGTTTGGGTGAAAAAATTACTTTTAAAAGCAACAAAAAACATCCAATTTCAAGTGAAAGCACTTAAAAAAACAAGCCCTAAGTCTCATTTATTAAAACTTAAACTCGGTCTATATTTTTCCATTTTATATGGGTTCGAATTTCAACATAAAAATATAATATTTCACCATTTAATAAAAAACTTAAACTCGGTCCATATTTTAAACAAATTCTTTTTTCTCAAGGTATGTTTTGTGCGATGGATATAAAATCTAATTTATTGAAATTTGTTAATCTAATGGCTAAGTTTCAAAGTAAAAAACGATTATAAATGTTAATCATTTGATAAACAAATTTTTTATCCTATCTTTTTCATCCCCTGATAATTTTTTAGGACCTAATTTGTTAATGTAATTTTTTTTTGGAAAAAAAACATGTCTCATTAAAAATTCTTTTACGGTCAACATTAGAGAACCTAATGTATATCCCTAAGGGGAATAGAGTACCCACTAATATTATCCATTATTATTAATAGCATCATCAATTACATCATTTTTAATACAATTCGGACATTCAAAATAAAAATAATTACATTGTTGTACATTAAATGCTCAGTAAGCTAAATTATGGGTTGCCATATTAGCCGATTGGTATATGTAGGCAACCGATATGTGATGATGTTGTTGTAGTAGATCCCTCGCCTCGTTCATAGATTGTGCCAATGTCGATTTGCCTTAAGTTCTGGATTGAAGCATATTCACTACATTTGCTGCATCTCCTTCAATCACAATCTTTGGCCAAACCTCGTCAAATGCAAATAGAATTATCTAGGTAAGGTTCGTGCACAACCTGCTACAACCAGACCATTGTGATCCCGTGCTAGAATACCCATTGCACCATGTCCTGTTTGAGATTGGAATATCCTATCTACTGATATTTTTATTGTGTCCAATGGAGGTTTAGTCCACTTTGATGTTGATCGAGCTTGTGAAAAACCATAAGGTAATGGAGCGATTGATGGACCATTATATTACGTCTATTCCATTACATTCCATAGAAGCACAACAAACCCGACAAACATGTCTTCTGTAAGGATTGTTGCACAATGCTCAAGCCATTCGAAACATGATGATGATCGGTCAGCAAGAGCTCTCCCTGATAACTTGAAAATCCTGTGAACCTCACTGGTAGAAGAACAATCTCTTAATGCATGTACAACAATTTCTAGGTCAGTTTGGCACAACAGATAGATTCCATCTGGAGAATTATGTACTCTAATTCATTCATTAACCGGGAGAGCTTTATGTGCAACCCACCAAATAAAAACTCTGATCTTCAAAAAAACCTTGAGCTTGGACAATGTGTACCACAGTTTCGGGGGTGATGACGGTGCATGATACTATCTCATTAGCCATGCATAGCTCGATCGAGTAGAATAAGTGTCACTAGAGTGATTACACCAAATCAAAACATCTGAGCACCTATTTGCAATATCACAATGAAGAATAGCCTCAGCATCTGTAGATGTGAATACATGACAGGCCTTGTGAACATCTCAGCCATTATATGATGGAATTATAAAATCACCACAAGTCAAAGGAGTAGGCTGGCTATCTGCATAATTCTCTGTGAGTTGGACCCGTTGAGCATCTCCCCAATTTTCTTTGAATATTGAGATAGCACTATCAATACCAATATACTAGAAGAAACCATCTCGGAGCTGCTGTATAGCATTAAAGATTAGTACATTTCGTCCTACAAAATACTTGCAAGAGAGAACACGGGAAATCAAAGATTTTGGGTCAGTTAATAAACGTCATACATGTTTACCCAAGAGAGCAATGTTGAACTGATAAAGATCTCTGAATGCTAGACCACCCGCTCTTTTGGGAGCACAAAATTTTTACCATGCAACCATAGGCCAACCTTTGCCTGAAATACGTCCAGACCACCAGTAGTTGCGCATCACATTGACAATCTGGGCGATAAGACAATTGGGAAGCATGTAACATGTTATGACATATGTTGGCAAAGCTTGAGCCACAACTTTAAGGAAAACCTCTCAGTCACCATAGGATAAGAGGATTTTTGTCCAAACTCTTACCTTTTTAGATACCCGATCAAGGAGAAACTCAAGTTTGACCGACTTGCTATTGCCAATAATCAAAGGCATACCAAGATAGTGACCCGGATCATAAACCTCCTAAATAGGGAAAACCTCTTGAAAGCGATTACGACTCAACTGAGATGTGGAAAGGGCTAAAATAGATTAATGCCTTGTCGTAGTTGATTTTCTTTTCAGATGACAAAGAATAGACATCCAGACTTTGCTTCACTCGTGTAATCTCTGCCACAAAATTTTTGACAAATAATAAGTTGTCATCTGCGTACAAGAGATGTGTGATACTAGAGCCATTCATGCTAGCTTGAATACCTCGAATAATACCCTGACTCTTTGCTCTGTGGAGAAATGCTGACAAACCCTGTGTGCAAAAAAGGAATAGGAAAGGCGACAAATGATCTCTTTGACTAATCCCTCTAGTAAGAACAATAACATCGGATAGATCATCATTCAATTTGACCTGGTACGAGACAATGTTGATACATCTCATAATCAACTCAACCCACTGAGAATCAAACTCGCATCACTGCCTGTAAGAATAACCATTGTACACGATCATAAGCTTTCTCTATGTCAAGCTTCAGTGCAACTCTTTTATTTGGTCCATTCTTTGAAGATTGCATATAATGAAAAATTTCATGAGCCACTAAGATATTATCAGAGATTTGTCTTCCTGGAACAAAATTGACATGCTCTTCATATATGCATACTGGCATCAACGGTCTAAGACAATTGACATGAACTTTAGATATTGCTTTGTAGACAATAGTACACAAGCTAATTGGTCGATATTGGTGCATCAGCACCAGATCTTCCACTTTTAGGATTGTAACACCCTAAAAACTAGTCTAGTTAGAATTATGTTTCGGCGATCAGAAACCCTATACCAAAAAGGTTCAAATATTACATTGACTTTGATCGTGTGGTCAATTACATTGGCATTGGGCTCTAATTGAGTCAATCTATCAATTAAAGACCTTATTGAACTTATCGAAAACTGTTTAGTGACTAAATTGTAAAAATTTTAAATTTAAGGGTAAACGTATGAAGTTTAGGAAGTTGATGGACCATCCTTATAATTTCCCCAATTTTGTGACGATTTACCTCCTAGGTTGCCTTTATCCACGTGAAGGTGACCCAAAGATGATGGAAATGTGATAATTGATGGTTAATTATTAGCCTTAAAATGTGTAAAATAATAAAAAGATGGAAATTATTAAACAATTGAGATTTTATTGTTGGATCAAAACATCCCAAAACTGTTATATATCAATGCGAGGGCGACGACGACCGCCTTGCTTTTCATTATCGAATTGTGAATGTAATTGATCAATTAATGCCCATGTCCGTGATTTTAAATCTCGATCACAATGACCTTGCATGCCGGTGAAACAGAATATATCATCATTGCAAGTTACTGTTACATCAATGTGAATCTTGGAGTAAAGGAAAAGCACACAATCGACATTTTTATTCCAAAATATAGCCAACCGGTATAAGATTGACCACTTTCAACAAAAAAACAACCATCTATTCGTAATACCCGTTTAACATAATTTATATGGGATTTTTTTCAAGCGAATTTCATAAAGAAAGATAACATTGGGACCTTTAATATTTATTCATATAGCGCTCTAAGGCGCGAATTGTCGAAGGGTTCCTAAACCCTTGACAATACCAACATAAAAACCTCAATGCGCCGGGCGGGGCTGTCCAACAGCCTCCGCCATTTCTAAACCAGCACTGCCTGGATCAGCATTGACAACCACAAGATCGGCCCCCGACAAGACCGCTTGGCACTTGAGGAAGAGCGATGCTTTCCATGGTGAGAACGCTTGTGAGTACGAGCAGCCGCACTAGCTTCTTCCATCTTCTCGCTCTGGTTCCATCATCAATAGATTTTGATAAATCTCCACCAGCCGTAGTCCTATGCTCCTCAACACGCGCAGGTGATTTACGCCGGAAAGTCCCCGCAACACGGGGTGCAACAGCAGCCAACAAACTCTCATCTGCCGCGGCTGTAGTGCTAATATCCGCACCAGAATACCCATCTTTGTACTTGGCTTTAGAGGAAGCAGCCTTGTCTGGATCATTAATTAAACCATCTTCTTTTTTCCCACCAACAACGCATCCAGCAATCTGTTTCTCAGCATCAATGGTTTCATCATTCTTTGTCGCAATATCAACAATTCCAGCATTCTTCTTTGCAGCATCAACAGAATCAGCATCCTTTTTCGCAGCAGCATCAAGACCAGCATCCCTCTGTGCAGCATCGATTCCTTCCTTGGCAACTTCATTCCCAACAGCGGGATCAATTCCGGATGGGGCCACTAGCGTTCCCACTAATGCAGGATCAATTCCTTGGAAAGCCACATCGGTAACAACTTTCTTTCCCTTGTCTAAAGCAGACCCTTCTATTACCTCACTAGCCTTCAAATTTAGCTTCATTTGGAGCAAGAACATCTTGATCAAACACCTCTGAATCAATGTCCTCATTCATCATCGAAGGCTGGCCCAAAGTCACCCCGAGTTCATCAGCAAAGGATGCAATAGCATCCAATTCCTTCTTGGACAAGCCCACATCTATATCACCCGCAGCTAACAAAGGGACTTCTTTTGGAGCTTCAAGACAAGGCTTTGGTCTGTTCAAGGATGTTGTTCCATAGGGGTTCGGATGCACATAAATGATACCACGCCTCGGTGCTTGCGCCAGTTTCTTTGTCTCAATTGGCGCCCTCATCCAAGGTCCATATGGAGTTGTACCAGCAGCCTCCTTCACCCGTGTTGGACTAGGAGTCCACAATTGAAGCAAAACCGGTTAAGTTTTTCATATTGAACCGGGCAGATTCTCTTCCTTCCATCAGGATGATGTCCCACCATCACACATCTAAGCGAAGGCTTAGTCACTGAAAGCTCCACCTTAATCCGAAAATAGTCTCCAAGATTTCCCGAAATACGACGTTCATCAATGGCCAAGAGTCTCCCAAAGCAGTTCCCAATTTTCGTTGCAATGTCCATACTCATGTTTTCCAAAGCCAACTCATATACCCGAATCCACCAAATCATCTTGTTAAATTCATATTCCCCCAAAGACATGGAAGGAACAAAGTGAACAAGAACAATAGGCTCATCATCGAAAATCCAAGGCCCCCTCTTGAGGATACTGAGTTTTTCCTTCTCGGATGAAGACACTAGGCTTGAGAGGAAAGATTTCCACACGTTCCTCTGCCCATATATTCGTGAAAACTCGAATGAAGGATGATTCATTCATTAATTTCGGGGATAATATCTTTCCTAACAGCCCGAATTCCACATCTGCAGCATTGGATACATCCTTGGATGATTCAGTTTCAATGAAGGCAGCCTGTTCATCCTCGGTGAAGTGTAGATTAGCCAGCAATTGATTCAGATTTGCAGCCATAAGAGATGATTGAGAGTGTAAAAAAGTGTCCAAGAAATGCAAAAAACAACACGAATGAGAGCAGTGAATGTTCAGCAGATATAAAACAATTGGAATAAAATCCTGACGTGGTTGAAGACCCACGAACTTAAAATATGGAGCAGTTTTCAACTGCTGCCCATTATCCAAAAATCCTGAACTGAATAAAACTGTAAACTGCTCACGAACTCTCTGTAAACTGTCCAGGAAAATATTGCCAACTGTCAACCATAGTAACTGTAACTGTCGACCATAGTAAATTTAAAATATCATTCCATAAAATCTGGCAACTGTCAACCATAGTAACTGTAATGTACGCTGAATCCAGTGAAGAAAATTGTTCTTGGGAAGAAAGAAGTGTGTGTTGAACAGCAGACAAATAATTCCGATCCACTAATAATTCTTTGAAATATGGGCCGGAACTTGGAGTTGAACAAAATACCTTGTCCCTTGACATAATGAAGTTACCAAGGAGCAGATGAGCAAGCAATTCTAGTATTCTACAACCGAATTGTTGTGGGCGTTGCTCAATGCTCATATGCTGCCTATGACTGTATCTAGGGATGGACGTAGGATTTTAGGTTGGGGGCAAAAATATAATTTTAATAGAAAATTTTTATAAAATTTTTAAATTATGAATTTTAAATTTTTAGGGAGCGAGCGTTCCCTGTCCCTTCGGCAAGGACGGGCGTAGAACTTTTATATTAGAGGGGCGAACCTATAAAATTCTAAGGAAGCGAATTTATAAACTTTTAGGGGTGAAAATACATTCTCAATAAAAATACATAAAAAATTTCTAAATAATATACAAATTTCAAATTTTTAGAGAGCCCGACCGCCCCCTCTAACCCCTCAGTCCATCCCTGCGTGCATTAGGTAATAAATGGTTTTAACTTTTCAACCAAACTCTCAAGAAGCATACATTTACTCTAACAAAACCAAGCATTTCTCATAATTTCATGACCAACCAAACACATTCCTGGAGTTCTTCATATTAACAAGATTACAATGAAAAAGCCAGCAGGGCAGTGTACTGTACTGTAAAACGCTGAATTCATACCAGAATGTCCATATCCTAGTCCAACTTAATCGTTTCATCGTCTCATGTTCAATGTATATATTAACTTTACCATTCAAATCTCACTCACCCCGCCATGCATGCCGGTTAGTAGCTGCCGCCCAAGAGATGCAGTTGAGAGGTTATCTCCGGGTTCTGAAAGCACACATCTTGTTTAGTTTGAGGTACGACAAGATTCTCTGGCTTTGTCTCTGGTGACTCCACTTCGGTCTCTACCTCCGATTCCACAGCATTGTTGCTGGAGGATGCAGCAGCCGCTACTTGCTTCCTTTTGGATCTAGCTCGTCTGTTTTGAAACCAGTTATACACATTGGTTTCAGAAATTTGGCCATGTTGGCTCAGTTCTGAGGTTATCTCTTTGATCTTCTGCTTGCTTGGCGTTCCGGTCTCCTCGTCGAATATACGTTCCAGAATTCCAAGTTGCACGGCTGTTGGAATCCACCGCTGTCTGGCACTGATATTGTGTCCATCGGTTGTCATTAAAGGGTCACAATACAGATTTCCCAGCCTCCCACCTGCCCCAATAAGTTTAGGTGAATGTTTTAGAGCCAAAGAAAAGGAGATGTTTATTACTATTAGATATACAGTTGATGATAGGAAAACAGATAAGCTTGAATAATCGGCATGAAGGAGGGCGCCTGTAACAGTAAGATGTTGGTGGTGGGCAGTGAGGTTGTTGTGCATCTTGACCAGCTGCTCGCAGATGGAGGCATAAACAGCAATCTGCTGGCGGAGAGTCTCCAACTGCTCATCGGTCATCACTTTGACATGCATTGCTCCACCATTTGCTTCCCTCTGGTTTTGCTGTTGATCCCATTCCATTATCACCATCTCAGTTTGAGAAGTGGCAGTAAGAAATGGACGGATGAAGAGTAAGGGAAGAAGCTACAGTTGGTAGACTTTTAATTTTGGTGTGGCTGGCTATTGGCTAATGCAGCCCCGGTTAGTAGTGCGCCTTGCATTGTGTCACGGCCTTAGCCTTTAGTTCACTCGGTCGCTAAGCCGTGCGGCACTTGAAAAGGACTCTTCCCGATCAAGTCAGCCTTTTCCCTCGATTGATCTGCTCAAAATAAGCAAGCAACACATTAGTCTCACGCAACAAAACCATTCTTCAAGCCATTGGCGAAACCGTGGGGCATAGCGGATGCACACAGTCGACCCCCAGCTTCCCCGTAGGAAAAAAGAACAGTTTTTATTTTATTAGAAAAAAAAGAAACATCGGTTACATTAGAAAACTCACCCACACCATCGACTTGGGCGGTAGGGGCCGCCTCGATGGTGTGTAGGATACATACCTTTACCAGTGGATCAGCCCAAACTCTGCGCCGATTGTCCACCCCCTACATATATCTGAAAAAAACATAATAGAAATGACCCGAGTAAACATTCTATTGTTTGAAACGAGGACACTTTTTCCTAACTAAAGAAATAATTGAAAACAAAGACTCTTCTTCCTAAAACATTGATGTGCTTGAAAATGGGGCATGGTAGAAGTGACTCGGTTAGGGCCTCGAACTCGGTTGTAACACCATGTGAGGGGATGGCCACAACATCCTCCCCACCTAACTTGTCGACGCCCTCGTTGACCGAGCTGCAAGGAACTCCTCGATTTTTCTGCTTGAACGCCTTTAGGTCATGATCTCTCTCCCAACTTGTCTCTTGGGCTCGAGACCTTCCCACTTGACCCGGTACTCACGAACAGGCTTCTTCTTGGACACCGTAACAAACCTATCAGCAAGGATCTCCTCAACTCGACGTTCTGATGGGGGTTTGGTACAGATGGGGCCCCGATCACTCTGTCCTCGGCTAATATCTGAGGGGCTCGCATGAAAAGGCTTCAAATTGCTCATATGGAACACAGGGTGAACTTTCATCCATGAGGGCGGCTTGATCTTGTATGAGTTATTTCCAACTTTGGCCACAATCGGTACTGGTCCTTCATACTTTCGCACCAATCGCCGATCTCTATTCCGTAAGAACCGCAATCGCTGTTACGCCATTAGCTTCACAAGCACTAGATCGCCAACTTTGAACTGCTGCTGGTCCCTTCGCCACGATCTGCCCACTTCTTCATATGTTTTGCAGCTTTCACTAGATAAGCCCGAGCAATCTCTGTATTTTGGCGCCATTCCTTCGAGAAATTAAAAGCTCGGGGACACTTTCCTTTGTATGACTCTAGAGTGGTGTGTGGAAGCCGCGGTTGCTGACCTGTCACAATTTCAAAGGGGCTTTTATTAGTAGCAGAACTCTTTTGTGAATTAAAACAAAGTTGTGCCACATCCAACAAAGAAGGCCAATTTTTCTGGTTGGCCTGGATAAAATGCCTTAAGTACTCTTCTAACAACCCATTAAAGCGCTCCGTCTGCCCATCCGTTTGGGGATGATAACTTGATGACAAATTCAGTTTGGATCCCAACATCTTGAATAACTCTCTCCAGAAATTTCCAAAGGAACCGACCATCCTCATCACTAACGATATCTTGTGGGACACCCCAATACTTTACAACATGTTTAAAGACTAATCGAGCTGTCTCCTCCGCCGAACAATATTTGGGGCGAGGATAAATGTAGCATATTTTGAGAACCGATCCACCACCACAATGGCAGCTCCAAGATCCCCACCCGAGGCAAGTTCACTATGAAGTCGAGTGAAATGCTCTCCCAAGGTCGTCTCTTGCACGACAATGGCTCCAACAATCCTGCGATCTTTTGTCGATCCACTTTGTCTTGGCGGCAAATAAGGCAAGTCTTGGTATAGTCCATAATATCCTGCCGCATGTGCGCCAATAATATCCTTGTTCCAACAGGGCGAGTCGCCGCCAACCTTGGTGACCTGCCCGAGGAGTGTCATGGCATTCGCGTAGTAGTTTCGTCTAAGTTCTCCTGCTATCGGGACATACATATGCGGACCTTTCGTCATTAGGATCCCATTCTCTACCCAAAAGGTCTTTGATTGGCCATTTTCCACCATCCTCAATATTGCCATCATCTGCGGATCCTTTCCCATATTCTCCATTATGAGTTCCCGAATGTCATTCGTTACCCTCTTGGGCCGACATAGGAGCAATTAATCTAAGGGTTGCGGATCGGCCCTTCGACTCAACGCATCAGCTACCTGATTCTTCTTCCCAGCTTTATGCTCAAAACTGAAATCAAACTCTGCTAAGCGCTCTTGCCATCTTGCTTGCCTTGCCGATAGTTTTGGTTGTGTCAGGATATGACTAGCAGCTGTGTTGTCTATTTTAACAACAAACTTTGAGCCCAACAAATAATGCCTCCAAGCCCTGAGACAATGGATCACAGCTAGAAGTTCCTTTTCCTGAGTTGCATATCTCGTCTCGGCACCACTCAACTTCCGACTCTCAAAGGCCACAGGGTGACCACCCTGCATGAGTACTCCCCTTATGGCAAAGTCAGATGCATCAGTTTCAACTTCCATTGGTTTCTCAATGTCTGGTAATACTAGGACCGGGTCGTTCATCACAACAGTTTTTAGTCCCTCAAAAGCATCTTGACACTTTTTAGACCAGGCCCACTTCTCACCTTTCTTTAACAAATTGGTAAGTATAGCTGTCCTCCGAGAGTAGCCTTCGACAAACCGTCTATAGTAGTTAGCTAATCCCAAGAATGATCTGAGCTCACTGACACTCTTTGGAGTCGGCCATTCTTGGATTGCCTTCACTTTTTCCTCATCCATTCGAACATGTCCCTGCCCAACGAGGTGTCCTAGGAACTTAATTTGAGTTTGGGAAAAAGCACATTTCTCCCTTTTAACAAATAGCTGATTATCTCTAAGTCTCTGCAACACTAACCGTAAATGGTTTTCATGATCTGTCAAAGAGGAACTATATACCATTATATCATCCAAGTATATCACCACAAACTTGTCCAGAAAATCATGGAACACTCGGTTCATCAAGGTGCAAAAGGTTGCAGGCGCATTGGTTAGCCCAAATGGCATCACAAGAAACTCAAATGCCCCATATCGAGTAACACAAGTTGTCTTCGGTTCATCTCCCTCGGCCACTCTTACCTGATGATACCCCGATCGAAGATCCAGCTTTGTAAAATATTTCGCGCCACTTAGCTGGTCGAACAAGTCCGCAACTAAGGGGATGGGATACTTGTTCCGGACAGTCACTTTGTTCAGGGCTCTATAGTCCACACACAATCTCAGGCTCCCATCATGTTTCTTCTGGAACAACACGGGCGCCCCAAATGGCGCTTTAGACGGTCGAATAAACCCAACTTTTAACAGTTCATCGAGTTGTTTCCTTAATTCAGCTAATTCCAGAGGGGACATACGGTACAGGCATCTCGCAAGAGGTTTGGCACCGGGGACCAGTTCAATCTCATTATCCACCGTCCTTCGAGGAGGGAGCCCTTCTGGCAACTGATCTGGCATGACATCTTTATAGTCCTCCAACACTCTCAAAATCCCATTTGGTACCCCTTCAAGGGTTGACTCCCTATGTAGGATAGGTAATATGACAAAAAAAGGTTCCCCCTTCTTCACCCCTTTCTTAAATTGTATTGCTGACAGCATCTTTCCGCTTCTTGGTAGAATGGTAGCGGGTACCACCCCCGGGCAATCCCCTAGAAACAATAGGCAGCTCGCAGCAGGGACGGGGATGGCCTGGGCTTTTGTCATAAAATCTAGTCCCAACACAACATCAAAATCGTCCATAGGGGAAACAGTGAGATCCACGCTTCCCTCCCAGGACCCAAGCTTGGCCTTCACCCTCTTAACACTTCCACAAATTTTGGCGGCAGCAGAAATTAATCGCTTCATCTGTCCCACATCTCTAGTAATTGTTAAACCGCATCTCTTGACTTCCTCAGGTGAGATAAAAGTATCTGTTGCTCCCGTGTCAACAAGAGCCCTAGTCGCCTTCCCATTTATCACCAAGTCCACGTACATCAAGCCCTTTCCCGGTTCTTTCTTTATGTTGTCCAATTGCGATTGTAATGCACTCAGAAAACGAATAGACCCAATCCTGGCCAGATCAGTCTCACTATTCTCTGTAGGTGGGTTAGGGAGTGTGTCCCCAGGCCGTGAAAGTTCCAAAGCACTTAATGCACCCCTATGTGGGCACTCAGCCACGCGATGAGGCCCCTTACACAAGAAGCATGCTAGGGGTAGCCTATTTGGCCCATTCCTCGGCGTAAAGCCACCATTCCCCCTATTCTCGCACTGCTCCCTTGTTTGGAAGTCCTCTCCCGCTCCCCAAGTTATCGGCCTCTCCCCTCTAGCCATCTTACTCCCATTACCTGCATGGTTATTGCTCCCACTAGTTGGGGCCTTGCGTTTGTTTGAGCCATCATTGTAATCGTTAAGCCGCTCGGCAGCGGATATGGCAGCGACTACATCCTGCACCCATTGTCTTTGAATCTCAGTTCTAGCCCATGGCTTTAGGCCCTCAAGGAAAGCAAACATCTTGTCTTTCTCCGACATGTCCTTAATATCCAGCATCAATGCCGCAAACTCTCTCACATAATCACGAATAGTCCAGTATGGGTCAAATCCCTCAACTTCTTCCGAGCATTATACTCCACATTCTCCGGAAAGAAGGTAACTATTAATTCTTGTTTCAACTCGTCCCAACTTTTAATGGAACACACGCCATTTGTGAACTTGGACCTCCACCACAATTTGGCATCCCCTGACAAGTACATAGAAGCCATCGAGACCTTGTCTTCTTCTATAGAGGTGCGAGTAGCCCGAAAGTATTGTTCAATATCAAATAGGAAATTTTCAAGCTCTTTGGCATCCTTGTTCCCCTCATACCGCTAAGGCTCGGGGACCCTATTCCTCTGGCCCCTTTCCATGGTCACTGAATTTCCCACAGCCACTTCAATCAAATTAATTTGAGCCTTAAGCTCCTCTATCTCATACTTCAGAGTACTCATTGCCTCCTTTATCTCATCAGTGAGGTGTTTCACCATGTGAGCCAACTCCTGATGAGAAACTTCAATTGCTCGAACTCGTTCACTGGTCACCACATGAGCCCTCAGGGCCGCCACCGTGGCTTCTAGCTCCTCATACCTATCGAGGTCTATGGTCCTACCCCCTTGTGCAGGCACTCTAGCGCCATGTTGCGCCGAAGTACCTGCGCCCGCTGGCACCTCAATTCTCGGGACGACTCTTGGCCCCTGATTCTTACGCGTAGTCACCATCCTTGGGTTGATTCCCACCACACTAGTTCCTGCAAAGGAAGAATAATAAGCACCACAATGCCTATTAATAACTCAGCACCACTGTGCACAAGAAGCAAGAGAGCACCACTGTGCATCAAGAGGGAATAAGCACCACTGTGCTTTCCCAATAAAAACTAGGCACCGCTGTGCACTAGCAACAAGAAAGCACCGTTGTGCTTGAATAAAAAAAAATTGAGCACCACTGTGCCACAATTAAAAAGCACCTCTGTGCTATTGATTACGCACCTCTGTGCTTTTCACCGCAATGAACAAGCAACACCACCCGAAATTGAGTGCTACAACCTTGCTCGGATACCACGTGTCACGGCCTTAGCCTTTAGTTCACTCGGTCGCTAAGCCGTGCGGCACTTGAAAAGGACTCTTCCCGATCAAGTCAGCCTTTTCCCTCGATTGATCTGCTCAAAATAAGCAAGCAACACATTAGTCTCACGCAACAAAACCATTCTTCAAGCCATTGGCGAAACCGTGGGGCATAGCGGATGCACACAGTCGACCCCCAGCTTCCCCGTAGGAAAAAAGAACAGTTTTTATTTTATTAGAAAAAAAAGAAACATCGGTTACATTAGAAAACTCACCCACACCATCGACTTGGGCGGTAGGGGCCGCCTCGATGGTGTGTAGGATACATACCTTTACCAGTGGATCAGCCCAAACTCTGCCGACTGTCCACCCCCTACATATATGCGAAAAAAACATAATAGAAATGACCCGAGTAAACATTCTATTGTTTGAAACGAGGACACTTTTTCCTAACTAAAGAAATAATTGAAAACAAAGACTCTTCTTCCTAAAACATTGATGTGCTTGAAAATAGGGCATGGTAGAAGTGACTCGGTTGTGGCCCCAGAACTCGGTTGTAACACCATGTGAGGGGATGGCCACAACACATTGCGCCTCGTAGTTTGGGATTAAAGTAGCAATATTTGTTTGTATTGTAAGACAAGTATGAGTGGAAAGAAAATCATAGGACTGACAGGTTGCTGATGCTGCAGTGCTAGCTGTATAGGTAAGAAAAATGCAGTGGAACTAAAACGAAGACGACAACTGACTGTTAACTGCTACTCCATATTGCTAAATCATAGGCAAAACATTAGTAGCAACTCATAAGCTGTTTATTATTTATTTAGCTCATTTCTCTATTAGATTGCAGATGAGCCTCTTTTATGAAGTCTTACAACTCTCGCTAGCCCGAATAAACACAATGTATACGACAAAAGATTATAAATTAATTATTGTATAATAGTTGTAGGACTGGCATCACACTCACATGTGCATCCCACTAATTCAGGCGATGGACTAGAGTCAAAGAAAAGTATTCAGACCGCCCCATTGATCCATTCCTATATCTTATCTCTACTTTTAACGCACTTTTTGACATTCCTATACCATGTCCTCTTTATACTAGTATCCTTAAAAGTTGGCATAATGTAAAAAAAAAAAAAAACCATTGATATTTAATTGGATAGTCGCTTTAGTTTTTTTTTTTGGGTAAACTACTAGAATGATCACTTGTGTTTAGGATTTGTACACTTTTAGTCACCGATTTTTAAACTCAACCATTATGGTCACTTACATTTTAGACATGGGTGGATATGTATGGAAACAATAAGGTGCAATTGACTCCACTTGATTTGTTGGGTATGAGATTTTCAAGGAGGTAATATAGAATTTTTTATATAAAATATTAGAATTGACCCCAGTTGATTTATTAGGGGTATGAGATCAACAATACTTATTTTAATGGTATGAGTAGGGGTGTAAACGAGCCGAGTCGAGCTCGAGTAATGCTGAGCTTGGGCAGCAAGGGTCGGAGAAGGGCAATTACTCATTCTTAAAACCAGCATTCTTAAGATCAAAGAGCCGGAGGGGGGAAAGCTTCGACTCAGCTCATTAAGAATTCAAGTCGAGTTCAAGCTTGAGTAGTTTTTAATGGGCCTGAATAATCTGAGCTAGACTCAACTCGTTAAGAACTCGAGCCAAGATCGAGCTTAAGTTGAGTGTTGGCCGAGCTTTGACCAAGTCGGACTTGAGTAGCTCGCGATCTGTCTCGTCTCATTTAAAGCCCTATTAGGAAAAAACTTTGATACACTAGTTTATTTTTTTACACAAGCTTGTTAATTTTAGGGTTTAAGATGTTAATTTAGGGTTTAGTTTTTTTTTTTGAAATATGGGTTTAGAGGTTTAGGTTGTTGGATTTAATATTTAGGATTTAGATTTTAGTGTTTAGGAGTTATGTTTTAGGGTTTTAGGTTTAGGAATTTAGATTTTAAATTTAAAAATTTCAATATATTATATTTTTGAGTAGCTCGCAAGATTTTCAAATTGGGTATCAAGTAGCTCAACTCAGCTCGTTAAGAACTCGAGCCGAATTCGAGCTCGAGTTGAGTCCAATCGAGTCGAGTGTTGACTGAGCTTTTGACCGAGTCAAACTCAAGTAGCTTGCAATCTGTCTCGTCTCATTTACAGCCCTAGGTATGGGATTCTCCCATACCTCATACTCTACTCTGACCCCACTATATGAAAATCTTGGCTCCACCATTGGTTTTCGATTTGTAAACTTAAGGTCATTGGACGTTTGTTGCCGTTAAACGTTAATGGGAGGCTGATATGGCACAGTAAAAGGAAGGATAAATTACCTAGATAGTCCTTAAACTATTATTTGAATGATTATTATTTCTTGCTTTAACTTCCGCCTTGTAATTTAATTTCCTTTTAATTTAGTCCTATTTTGCTTTGTTATCTAATTTCATGTTCTTTTAATTATACCTTTAAATTTTGTTTTATTTCAATTCTGTCATTAATTTAAATCTAACTCTGCTTTAATTTGTGCGATTAATTTATAGTTTCATCCTTAGTTTAGAAAATTAGTTTCCAATCATGCATTGTAATTTTACGTTTATAATTAGATCCTTGTGGTTACTTTAAACTATTTAAATACAGCATTTATAAGGCCCGATTCTCTTCTCAATAACACTGAGTAATGTTTTTTATTTCAAAAATTAGAGGGATAGTGGTCCTAGCCGATTGGATCATGACTTTTCTGTTGATTCGAAATAAATGAATATCCTTCATTACTTTTTTTGCTCAACAAAATATATCCTTCATTATTGAATAAAATTAAGGGTAAACTACTGGAATGGTGTGAATTGGGGATTAATATAGTAGAAAATTAGGGATTAAGTTAGATGAAGAAGAATATGGAAGATGGTAGAGGGGAGAAGAAATAAATAATTAAAATATGGAGGATTAGATGTGTAATTATACAAATTATTTTTATTTTGGTGGTCAAAATAGGAGTGAAGTAATATTTTAGGGACTATTTAGGTAATTTATCCTTCTTTTTATTGTGCTAGATCAGCCTTTAACGACAATAAATGTCCCAGTGACCATAAGTTTAGAGATTAAAAATGTAAGTGACCATAACGGTCAAATTTAAAAATCAGTGACCGCAAGTGTACAAACCCTAAACATAAGTGATCATTCCAGTAGTTTACCCCTTTTTTCAAGTACTTTAACCGTTTTATTTTTGGGTCAAAATGATTCTTTGTGAATTAAAACTGTTAGTCAACTAATAATAAACAGTTTGAAATGACTTGACAGAATGACACGTCAGTAAAAAATAATTTTATAAAAGTATTTTTAACTAATGTGTCATTATGTCAAGTCAGTACTTTTGTTTATATAACACTACTACGTCTACGTGCACTGCCATGTAGGTTGGTCACATCATTTTAAGCCATTTATCGTTAGTTGACTAACAATTTTTATCCACGGAATAATCATTTTGATATAAAATGAATCGTTGAGAGTTAAAATACTTCAAAAAAAATAAATATAGATCAAAATAACTATATAATCAAACGTTATGATTTTTTTTAAGGTTATGCCTTAAAAGTTTATATGCGGATATTATTCTGTTTAAGATCAAGATATATTACTTTCAAGTGATATTAATAGATCATCAATGAAGTGAAATTATTGAAGAAATTCAAAACTTTAATACTAACTAAACCGATTAATGTTAGTTCTATTCTCTATTTGAATATTAATGACCGAAAGTTGAGGAATAGAAATCCCATGCTCCTTTTCGGTGTCCCTGTTTATGTTTTATATTAAAAATTTAAATTTAGGGTTTATGATTAATATTAAGATTTAGGATTAGAGTTTAAAGAATTTGTAGGGCGTGTTTTTTAGGGTTTAAAGTTTAATATTTAAATTTAGGGTTAAGACTTAAATTTAATTTTTAGTATTGAGACATAGAAAGTTCACCGAAAGGGGAGAGATTTTATTCAAAGTTGAGGTGCGAACATCAAACTTTGAGTATCACCCTCCCACCATGATTTGTTGATTTATATCTAATTCGCCCAACTACCTACCCATAAGAAAACGAAAAATTAATTAAGTTGTTGTGTATGAAGGATGGACATGGACTTGGAGGGGTGCAATTGCACACCAATTTTGGGGGATTTTCTTAGTTTAACGTTAAATTTTTCTTTAAAAAATTAGTTTAGTGTATAGATGAATTTTTTTTTAGAAATTTACATACTCATTTGAAAAAAAAATTATATTAAACCCCATTATTAAATTTTTAAATCTGCCACATGTGTGAAGATGGGTGAAGCAGTAGAGCAAATACTTTTGACATGACCGGCTAATAATGCAAGCAATCATGTACGGTATGTATGAACCTGACCAAACTCAACCTATAAGTCGCAAACCCCGCAAACAATATGTACACGGACTGGGCATCTCCCGTCAATATTCACCTATACGGGCAAATAATATGTATATGGCTGCCGCCAAAACCTCATTAATGCATGCACCCTCATGGATGCATGTCCTTCACAATTTCCTCAACCAGGTCTCCTATTATGTGGCTTTCCACCTCTCTTCCCAAAACATTAGTTTCATCGTCTATCAAACCCGACCAAGGGGTGGAACGTAAATCCCGGGCCACCATGCTATCGAGCGAGTAGTGGCGTCTGTCGTTTGGGAGATATAAATTGGTTTGGATAATTTCCCACACGAAATTCAGTAACTTCCTTCCCCGGGGAGGTGGCAATATGGAGGAACCGTGAAGCTTTCTCCTGAACCGAGACATGGTCACTGGTGGCCATAGTATTGTTGTGAGTGCTTCATTCGACAAATCGAGTAACACCTTTCGATCTACCTGCTTCTCGTTCTCATCATGTCTCGAGCTATCGTTCTTCTCGGTCAACTTTCTATACGATTCTTCCACTTGTTCAAAGACAGCATGTCGATGGGCTTCGCTAGCGAATCCCACCTAGATAAAGATTTGTCACAAGATCCACCATACAAACCAGAAGCCACAAGCAGGTCTCTGACATAGACTTTTGCTTGGTCCTCTAGATCCCCCATTTCGGATTCAGTAGACTCCTGTTCGATTGATATGTTGTCTGCTCCATCGGACTCAAGTTCATTAAGTTGCCTCCTCAGCTCTGGTAATCAATAAAAAGAAGAAAAAACTGTCATATGTTGCATTAATATCATCAAGTAGTAGTTCATCATGTGCACAGTAGCTACATCGGATTGGAACAATGCTATACAATGTAATATACGCCATATTCATTACGAGTAATATAGTTATGCGATCAAAGAACAGAGAACACAACCTTTTCTGTAATTTTTCTTAGAACAGAATTTACAATTCATGGTGCTTTATGTCTTAAAGGAAAGTTCCATTACCATTCAAATTAGAACCGATCTCTTTGAAAACCTGCGGTACTGCATTTTCTTTTAAAGTCACATCAGGTGTCGATACCGGGCTGAGATAATCCACTTGCCTCCAAAACTCTTCATTTGTGCTGCTGCAGACGGATGCCGGGCTAGGAGGCACCTCGGTAGAATTCTCCTAAGACAAGATATATTATTAACTACAGAACAAATGAGAAGTGTATCTCAATGATCTCTTACTTTATAAACAAGAAACAGGGTAAGTGCCCTTACATGCCTCTCGCTGAAGTTTATAACTGTCGGTCCACTCGAGATGTCTTTTGCAGGACCATTATCGGCACCATATGTTTCCACCATTGATTGAATCTTCCTGCCAAACAGCCTCCGTCGAAGTGTCAAACCATACTTGATATTAGAAACTTTCTCTTTCAAATTGAACTTTTCTTTCTTCCTTTTACCAACATCCAGTGGCACATTCTCAATGTCTTCATGCTTCCTCCTGATCTGAGCACCGGTTAATATATGGCGGTCCTCTAGAAGCAGCTTTCCGAATGATGTTCCTGATACGGGGGCTGACAAGGACCTAACCAGATTTCTCGAGGACGGTTCCCTATTTAGCAGACCAACATCATCTCCATGCCTGAAAGATCTGGTTTGCATTTCTTGTTCATCTTTAACAATTTCCCAGTAGCTCTGCGCATTTCCCGACTTTGGCATATCTTGTATCTGCTTTAGCCTGCCCCTTCCATTATCGAAGGCTGGTGATCTAGAGCTGCCAGTGGAAACCACTGGTATATCCAACACTGTTTCTTGCTTTTGAACATTCTTTAGTCTCTCTGACAAGAATCTTCTCGTATCTCTGTTGACGAACTCAGGGGAGCCTGATCCATTGAGCTGAACTGAACTTCTATAAGATTTGGTCGATTCTGATCGAACTAAATTCATGTCAAGATCCCTACTGAAGTTTTCCTTGACATGTTTTGCAATGTGCTTAGCAATTTGTCTTGTATCAGATGGCTTTTCACTGAGTGGGGTCTCGAATCCGCTTCCTCTAACCACAGAGCTCTTTATAAGAGTTTTACCTCGCAGTTCCAGTTTTAGCCGTTCCTTTACCTCCTCAAGGAAATCTTCTATACTAGCCTCAAAAGTGTCTGAGGAGCCGGTCCATGATTCTTCACGGTCTTTAATCCTACCAGGACCGGGCTTTAAAATCACTATTCTTGAGGGAGCAGCATCAACTTTCTCATTATAATGTATCATAGAGGGTAGCTGAAAGTCCTTACTCATGCATCTTGATTCCTTTTGCTCAGCTATAAAGTCTGCTGATTTATGTCTGTGATGATGCAAACGCATTTCGTGCAAATTTTCTTTTACTGCAAACCTCTTAGATTCCAAAGGCTTTTCGTGCTTTGTTCTTTCAGAATCTGCATAAAGTTCCATCGTTCCCTTGCTCGGTTTCTCTCGAGCCACAGAAATGCTTCCAACATCAACAACCTTTGAACATTCCCTAAGCCTGGCGGCTTGCCATGCCTCAAATTCTTTCTTAAACTTTTGCAACTCTTCCTCCTGAGGATGTTCACGACGCATAGGCTTCCCGTACTTCTGGCTGGTGCTCCACCTCTCTGCATCCCCGTCTTGACTACTATAAACCAAATCAACATCCATTTTCTTCGAGTAAGTAGAGTTTGAAGTCAAATGTACATCTGACCCCTTTGCATTCTTTTCCCTCTTACGAAACTCGACTCGCTGGATATCATTGTTTTTCTCAACTGATTGAACTACAATGGGTTTTGTATCTAACGGCAGCGCATCCATCCCCATAAGTCGTGTGACAATACTAGGTGCATTTTGCCTGGTGTTAGATTGTCTGGACATCTCCTCCGTAATCAGTTTCTTCATTGAAGCCTCAGCTTGACAACAGTATTTTGCTGTCCAATCTTCTTCAACTTGATAAGAGTGCTGAGAATTCACTGTAGAATTAGTTTGGTCCAACTAAGAAGGGAGATTAATGAAGGTTGATCAAAGGTTCACAACATTAAAAGATTAGAATACTGGGAAAAAAACTTCTTAGGCACTATCATTAGACCGGAGTAACGCAACATAAAGAGCATAGTCGCATATGTTACCAAAAATTTACTCTGCATCTTATATGTTTATGGTTAATCAAAATACTACAACGGTTAATCTGTAGGTTATGTTCTTAGTGTAATTAGAACACATTATCTTTAGACATTATCATCTAATTGCATTAAGAACATACCTTACAGGTTAACCGTGGTAGTATCTTCATATCTTGGTTATCCATGAACACCCCTACTTATATCTATGAGTGACAAGGAATTCAAAGGAAAAATTACCTGCAGATCATCTGGAGCACAGTGGGTGTGAGAAGTTTCTAGTTGCAGCTCCAAGCTATTCCTCGGAGCATCCAGACCTGCAGAGTGGCAAAATCAACAGCATTACTGATTTGCACTGTGGAAATGGAAATTTGTAAGAAATGAAAGTTATCATACCAATTAAGAAGATGATAATCTATAAAAGGACCCCTAGCAAGGCTTAAAACTCAGCATACTAAACCATGAAGGAAAAGCATGTTGCCGATAAATATCTACTAAAGAATTTCTCCGATGAAAGAAAAAGAAGGGTGTTTACCGCCAACGTGTCTCTTGCGTGCAAGTATTTTTCTAGCCATGTTCCCCTGGTTGAAGTAAAAAAATTGAAAAAAGCCTCCCATGGAGCCTGTGGATCTACCAAATCAGCCTTCTCCTACATTGAAGAAGACCACATGCTCGTATAATGTCCTGTAGAGCCACAAAACAGAACAAGTTAAAAGACTTCAGTTAAAATCTCGGTCTTTTACCGTTGTTTAAGACCCCCCAGAAAGCCAAAACTGGAACTTGCTTCTCGATTCATTCCCCATGAAACCGGAAGCAATTCAAAGCTACCAATTTTACAGTTTTTACTTTTGGGGGTGTACCATTTAACGTGAGAACCATATGAAACGAAGCAAACAGAGCTAAAAAAAACATACCCTTTGTTTTTCAGAGAGAACCGAGCAGAAGCCATTGCTGAATGCTAAGGTAGAAGTGGAGAATAATGAAGAGACATGTCATGGAAATGGTGTCGTTTTGAAGATGGAGATAGCAAAATTTTCAATGAACAGGAAACTAGACAGTGAGAGAAAGATGAATAAAACTAAAAGTTGGAAATGAAAGCTAAGATTTGAATGATTATTGATGCATGGCATAGGCAGAGGCTGAGGCAAAGACTTAATAATCAAAAAAATAAAAATGGTGATGGTGATGATGATGATGATGATACACGAAATATTGTGGCAACTATTTTTTATTAGTATTAATAATAAAAGGAAGAATAATGGGGGCATTCAATAGTCATGCATCATTTATTACTATAAATCATTAATAAATCACTCATTTTTTTTCCACCCAAACCAACCTCGACGCCTGTGGGCTATGGCTCTAGGATAAAATGCATGAGCCGAAGTAGGCAACAAGACTGCAATGATTAACCATTGCTGTCGATGAAGTAAACTACAATGGAAGAAAGGTAGAGTCCCATCTCCTTAACAGCTCATAAACACCATACAAGCTTAAGCTAGGCTTGCTTTATGCTTTGTACTTTAGGCATTAGTAAATTGAGTTAAATACACCGCACTTTTTAAACTACGACTTTCATTTTAAATTATTCTCTAAATTTTTAATTCTATCTATAAATTATAATTCTCTTTCTAAATTAATTTCAACTTTTGAACATTTCAATTTTATTCTCATTCTAAATTGATCTTCAAAGTTTTAAACATTCTAATTTCATCATCAAACTATCGCTATGTATTAATAATGTCCATTTTTAATAAAATTATTGATTACCATATAAACACTGATGTACATTATGTAATAGTATGATTGGTATAAATGATCATCAATGTTGGGTTTATATAAAATAATGATTTACTTTGAAACATAGAAATAATTGAAACAAACTGAGATAGCAAAAATAAAAACCAAAGAACCTTTCAATTTCATTATAAATAATGGTTTCAATGACGTGATACAACATTAATTATCATTTTTTCATTACATAATAACGTCAGTTTTACATTTTAGTTAAAATTTTGTAAACGGTTTTATTAATAGGAGAATACCTCATGATCAAACTTGATCACATCATAAATGTTAAGTCATTCCGCTTTGGCAATAGTTTCTTACATGTAATCAATGTGTCGATTTTAGTTAAGAATTCCATATTAAGATAATATTTTATTTAATCACATCTAATTAAAATTTCCCAAGATACATCATATAAAAATTATGTCGAATTAAAGAATTAAAATTAATGAATAAATGATGTATCGTAATCGCATTAAATAGTGTACAAATTATGTCGAATTATCTTCGGAAACTTCTGACCTCTTTAATGCTCGAAATTACGTTCATTGACCCCTAAACATTGATTACATGCCGAATTAACTTTGTGGCAACACTAACAAAATACTTAGCAATTGATAGTAAAGGTGAGTGATAATTAAAGAAGCGGAGCGCGGGTGGTGGTTTGGCATTGTTGGTTCGTGCGATATGTGATTTATTGAATAGATCTTGAGAGATTCAAATTTGTCATGTTCGACGAACAGCGAATAATGTACTCGGGTCTGTGATGTGCCTTTCATTGAGGAGGTGGATTTCTCACCTCGTGTTTTCTCGGCTTCACCGGATGAGTTACTTTCTTTGGTGTATGATGACTTATTGCCCGATATGGTGTGGTTTGATTACACTTGGCTTGTTTGACTGTATGTGGCTTTGTAAGTACTTTCAAGTGCACTCTTTTTCCCTCATTTTGGATTATGAGAGTTTTTTAACGATGCACTTGATACTATGGTTTCTTATCTATAGTTATAAAAAAAGTGAGTGATAATTGATAAAAGGAAAATACTTTGATACACAAGTTTGTGTAAACTTTAATTTGTACAAGTCTTTTAATTTTAGGATTTAGGGATTTAGGTTGGAGTTTAGGTTATAGGGTTTAGCAATTATATTATATTATTGTACTTAATATATATATATATATATAGTATTCACATGAATGTCTAAACATAAAATACCAATGCCTTTCGGCTAGCTTTCCTTTTGTTCTATAACAATTCATCTAAGAAAGAAGTACGTTGTACTTCGCATTTTCTAAAAAAAACAAGGATGTTTGAATTAAATAAAGAAGATGATAACGAGATGGAGTTGTGACAACAAAAAAGGCCATGTCCGTAGGTAATGATGCATGGAGCGTTTTGCCATGTGCTTGAATTTGAAAAACCAAAAGCTTAATTAGGTTTAGCCTCAAATGAGATGAGTGTGCATGTTAAAGAATATATACGGAAGTTAATGTCAAACAAACGATAGTATAATAAAAAACACACCCAGATTTTCTTTCAGAATTCAAGATAAAAAAATTTATTATAATGCCAAAAATATAAGAGGTTAACGTTCGTGTGACGTACACGACTTTGCGATGACTTAATCTAAACTTTAGTTTTCAAAAATTTCGTTTGAGACCAAATTAGGTGTACAAACTAATTAGAGAAGCACAAAAAAGATCATTTGATAATATTTTTTTATTCCGCAGTCAAAAGCTGAATAGAAAAACTACATCGATCGGAGCCTAAATAAATATTGCTTTGACAAGATAGGGAAGCTTTGGGGCTGGGGGACCAAATGAGCTGTAGAAACATTGTTGATTGGGCCATTGCAGCAGGACAGGTGTTTTCGCCGAGAAATTTGCTTGGGAAAAGTAATAGGAGTATTACTGAAGTGATTACTTTAGCTGCAGCAGCTGTGGGGGAGCTTATGTTGTACTTGGCTTGGGTTAGGCTCCTGCATTTTCCTTTGCGGGTAAACAAGGCCATGTACTTTTAAAATAAGAGTCGAGGGGTTATGTCTTTATTTTTCTAATTTCTTGACTTTTTTATTTCTTTATTTACTTTGCATATGAATAAGAGTCGAGGGTTGATCTCTTTCAGACTAAAATATGTGGCTGGATTGAGTATGCTTTTAGTTTTTCAGTTTTAGGGCGAACACAATTAGTAAAACACATAGTTAATAGAAGAAAATTCAGATTTTATGTACATGCAATCAGTAAAATGAATAACTAGCTAAAAGAATTTTAGATTCCAATGCTCACCCTGCACTATACATGGGTCCGTCATTGTTTAATTCGATATTGGAGCGAATATATTAATATTATATTTTGAGTCTGGTTAAATTATATGAATTTTAGGTAGTCACGTTGTCATCTTTAGTTGTTGTATCAACATGTTAGTTTACGACCAAAGTTCAGTGTTTAAAAACGGTTAATTGAATTTTTTTTTCAAAAATAGTCAAATCAAACTAAATTCGGTTAATTCGATCGATTTTTAAATTAATTAAAAATGTTTAAATTTTTTAATTTTAACTCGAAATATCAATTTAAGTAGCAATAAACTGAAGATGGTTTTTTTTTTGTTTGATAGAGTACTTTTTATTTTTCTCCTGTAATATGGGTTTTTTCTTCCTCCGAAAATAACAGGTTTTAAAAAAATATTTTTACAAAGTCAAAGGAGACGCCACCCGGAGACCGGGATGACGCTTTTGAAAATAAAAAATGGAAGATGTGGAATGGAAGATGGATGGAGTCGCCATCGGCCACTTTGGTAGGCCAGACACCGTAAAAAATTCACCAGAGATTCAAAACATTTGGGTTCGGGAGTCGGTTACGCGTGGGGAAGGATTAGCATCCCCACAGCGGCTAAAATCGGTACCGCGTTGATTTGATGTTGTCGTCGCAAGAAAACAAAAATTTTAATTTTAATTTAAAATTTAATCCCAAAAAAAGTATAAGGAGAATATTTCTTTATTTATGAAAATCGAGGAAGATGATACCTGAATGAGTCAGGACATCACTTCTTAACCGATTATCCAAAATAAAGGGGAAAATATTTCTTTAAATTGGCCGAGTTTAGAAAAAAACTACATTCGAAATAAAATAAACAAAAATATATGGGTATAATAATATAATATACATATAAGATATAATGCACATATATTATATAGTAAAAAATAATAAGAAGAAGAAAAGTAGTATTGTACATATATTTCATAATATGTTAAGTATAAAATAATGTACATAATATAGTAAATATAATAATATAATATATATTAATAAAAAAAAATTATATATAAAAAATAATAAAATCGTATTGATATATATATAATAATATATACATAATAATAGTATACTATATATAATATATACATATACTATACATGAATATATATAATGTTAAGATAATAATAATATGCATAATATAAAATACAAAATATAATATATAGTAGAAAAATAAAATATACATATATAATATATAATAATAATAATAACAATAAGTAATATAATAATAATAATTATTAAAAGGGATCAAATTACAAAAAAAGAACAGAAACTTTAAGAATAAAAAGGACGAAATTGAAAGGGAAGTAAAAACAAGGGGTGTGCGGAGAGAGTTAAAATAGGGCGGAGGGATCAATAACGCTATTACCCTTTTTCGTTTGACATGTGGGCTAAATTGAAAGGTAAGTAAAGTTAAGGAGCGGATTTGAAAGACTAGTAGACAATATTAGGGACGAAATTGAAAGAAAGGAAAATAAGGGAGATAACGGAGCAAAGGATAATGGGGCGAGAGGATTTATGAGATAAATAACCCATTTTCTAACACCGGTATATAAGTTAAAAAAAATAAAAAATAATTTACTTTGTTTCAAATAAAACAAACAGAGGGCTTTTCTCTCAAGCTCTCACTTGCCGTGGTTGGCTGTCGGTCCGTCGCCACCGTGGACCGTCGGTCGCCGGTGGCCGAAAGTGAAAAAGTCATGCCTTTTCGGCACTATTCGACGTTCCGGATTCGAATCTGACCTTGGATTTCATCAAGAATACCCCTAGGTGAGTAGATCTAAAAAAACTGTGAGGTTATTATATTTTTTACCTTTTCAAATATATGTTTTTGTGTTGTTGTTTGATTCGAACCCGGATGATACCTAAGAAGAGTTGTATTATTTCGAATCTACAAAAGTCTCATTTTTTATTTCAAAAAAACACTCTTTTTTCTCTATATTCGAACTAATCCCCTTTTTTCCATTTGAAAAGCCCTATCTACATTTTTTTTTCTGGGTTTTTATACCCATTTTGGTACATGCATTACATAAAAAAATTATACAATTTGTCCATTTTTTGCAAATCTTGGGCGGTGGCCAATGGTAGTGCGCGTGGCGGCCACACGTAGGGGATGTGAAGGGACATAGGGGCGGCGACAGTAGGGCAAGTGGGTTAGGGTTTTTAGGTTATTTAGGGTAATTGGGTATTTTTGGGTTTTGTAAATTTGGGTTATCATGTTTGTTTGTATTGGGTAAATGGGCTGGTGGGTTCTGTATTTAATTTTGGGCCTAGAGGCCCGGACAGAATGGGCTACTACAGCTGCCCCTCTTTGCGTATTGTTGTGTAACAGGAATAAGGCAAAGACAAAAAAATAACCATTTTTGTCCGGTTGGTCAGGGTTCTTTATTTTTTAGCCACCGTTTTTTCTTGGCCTTCTCTCGATCTTCTTGCCGCTCTTCAAAATGGAGGACCCGTTGGGGAAGACAAAAATCTGAAGAAATCCGTTGGAAGAGACAAAATGAGCTTGGCTTGCTACGACTCTGACGACGACGCAATACCTGGAAAAAAGTTTGACCGAGCTGCAACACTGACGAAGAGGCAAGATCTGTAAAACTTGATCCTGCTGCAATATTGACGAAGACACAGGATCGAAAGATGAAGGTTCGGCCTAGCTATAACACCGACGAGGAGACATGACCGAAAATCAGTGAATTTTGATGCAGAACTTCTTTTGCATTTTTCCCAAATGCACAGGGATCAACGGTTTTGAGTTGCCATTATTGGTAGCCGTTTGCTCCAGGATAGTTGTACCATTTCACTGGGTACAATCAATTTATACCAATCATGACGTTGGAATTTTTAAAGGATTTATTTTCCTTTGACCATTCGTGAAAATAAATTTTCGATAGACATTTAAATTATCCATTATTTTAAACTTTATCGTGTTTAAGCACGTTGTGCCAACATTTCTGTCGGGCTTTTCAAAATAGCTTTGATCTATCTGCAATACTGACGAAGATATGGGATCGAAATATGAAGGTTCTAATATCTGATCCAGCTACAACTCTGACGAAGAGACAATATTTGAAAGAGTAAATTTGGCCCAGCTACAACATGTGACGAAGAGGTAGGACTGGAGAATAGTATGGTTCGACCAAGCTACAACACCTGACGAAGAGGCAAGGTCTGAAGTCAATGGGGTTGATCCATCTACAACACCGACGAAGAGGCAGGATCGAAAGTCAGTAAATTTGGTCCAGCTACAACACTGATGAAGAGGCAAGACCTGAAGCCAGTAAGGTTTGACCCAGCTACAACACCAACGAAGAGGCAGGGTCTGAAGTCAGTAGATTGATCCAGATACAACACCGACTAAGAGGCGTGATCGAAAGTCAGTAAATTTGGTCCAGCTACAACACTTGACGAAGAGGCAAAACCAGGATTCGACCGAGCTACAACACCGACGAAGAGGCACGGTCTAAAGGCAAAAGTTTTACTCCAGCTGCAACACTGACGAAGAGGTAGGATCGGAATATGGCATATCTGTTCAGTCATTCCATCAACGGAATGACAAAATTAGATTTCAGTAACTTGAATTCTACCGCACTATCAACGGAGAGGTAGAATCAAATAATAGCAACTTGAACCTTACTATACCATCAATGACAGAACAAGATCGGGCAGCAACTCGAACCCATCCACACCATCAATGGAGGGATAGGATTGGATAACAACTTGGACCTAGCCACACCATCAACAGAGGGACAGGATCAGAAATCAACAACTTGGATTCTACCGCACCATCAATGGAGAAGCAGAATTAGATAACAGTAACTTGGATCTCGTTACGCCATCAATGGAGGAACAAGACCGGATGAAAGCAACTCAGACCCACCACTCAACGTAAAAGGGAAGATCGGACAGATGCAACTTGAAATCAACCTTTCCATCAACGCAAGAGGTGAGATTGGATATCTGTAATTTGGACCTTGTTATGCCATCAACGGAGGAACAAGAGCGGATAAAAGCAATTTGGACACAGCCACTCCATCAACGTAAGGGGCTGGACCGGACAGCTGCGACTTGTACCTAACCTCTCCATCAACGTAAGAGGAAGGATTGCATATCTGTAATTTTGACCTTGTTATGCCATCAACAGAGGAACAAGACCGGATGAAAGCAACTTGGACCCACCACTCTATCAACGCAAGGGGCGGATCGGATAGCTACAATTTGGACTCAACCTCTCCATTAACGTAAGAGGTGAGATTGGATATCTGTAATTTATACCTTGGTATGCCATCAATGGAGGAACAAGACCGGATGAAAGTAACTTAGACCTACCACTCTATCAACGCAAGGGGCGGATCAGACAGCTGCAACTTAGACTCAACCTCTCCATCAACGTAAGAGGTATGATTGAATATCTGTAATTTAGACCTTATTACGCCATCAACAAAGGAACAAGACCAGATGAAAGTAACTTGGACACAACCACTCCATCAACGTAAAGGGCCGGACCGGACAACTACAACTTGTACCTAACCTCTCTATCAACGTAAGAGGCAAGATTGGATATCTACAATTTGGACCTTGTTACGCCATCAACAGAGGAACAAGATTGGATGAAAGCAACTTGGACCCACCACTCTATCAACGCATGGGGCGGATTGGATAGCTACAATTTAGACTCAACCTCTCCATCAACGCAAGATGTGAGATTGTATATCTATAATTTGGACATTGTTACGCCATCAGTGGATAAACAAGACCGGATGAAAGTAACTTGGACCCACCACTCCATCAACGCAAGAGGCAGATCAGATAACATTAATTTGGACTCAACCTCTCCATCACGTATAATGAGAGATTGTATATCTATAATTTGGACCTTGTTACGCCATCAACGAAGGAACAAGACCAGATGAAAGCAACTTGAACACAACCTCTCCATCAACATAAGGCCCGGACCAGATAGCTACAATTTATACCTAACCTCTCCATCAACGTAAGAGGTAAGATTGGATATTTACAATTTAGACCTTGTTGTGCCATCAATGGAGGAACAAGACCGGATGAAAACAACTTGGACCCACCACTCCATCAACGCAAGGGACAGATCAGACAACTTAGATCCTACCCCACAATTAACGGAGAAGCAAAATCTGGAGAATAGCAACTCAAACCTTACTACACCATCAACGGAGAAGTAGGAATGAATGGCAAATTAGACCTTACTACGCCCTCAACAGTAGAGTAAGAACGAACAATAACTTAAACCCAGCCACACCATCAACGAAGGAAAAAGATCGAATAACTTGGATTCTACCACACTATCAAATGAGAAAAAGAATCTGAATAACAGCAACTCAAACCTTACTACACTATCAACGGAGAAGTAGGATTGAATAGAAACAACTTGAACCTAGCCACACCATCAACGAAGGGACATGATCGAGTAACAGCAACTTGGATTCTTGTCATGTCATCAACGGATAAACAAGTGCATATGAGAGCAACTTAGATCTGGCTACGCCATCAACGAAGGAACCAGATTGAATATCAATGACTTGGACCCTACCATTCTATCAATGGAGGGGGCCGGATCGGAGGATGAAGCTTTTGATTTTTGATTTTTTTGAATTTTTAATGATTTTTTATTTTTTTAAATTTTTTGAGCTATAACTATAAGAAAAAGATAATATTCGAGGAAGAATTTTGGTCTTAGCTGCGCCACTGACAGCAACGCGCGATATGAAAAACGATGGATCCGTTACATCACACCAACAAGAATTTTGTCGTTGTTATCTGGATGTTTGAGCTTTTCTGCATATTCGGCCTTTTCGGGCTAGGAACTAATCATCATGTCGTTGCGCCCACAATTGAGCTTCTTTGGTCTCTTCCTTGGACTTGTTTGTGCGTTTATGCCAAAAATAAATGCATCGTGAATGCCCATGATTTTATGCCTAATATGCATGTTTAATCTAAATGCATGATAACTCGTATGAATGTCTGATGCATGCATTTGTTGTTAAATGGTCTTAATAAATGTGCGAATAATTTTTTTTGCCCCTCAAAGGGATGCCCCCAACTCTCTGTTGGTTGGATTGAGTTCTTGGTCTTGTATTGCGAAGATGTCTCCCAATTTTCCCCGGTTTTGATCATATCCCTGTGGAGTTATCTTACTGTGTGTATGCCCCTAAAATTATTTTCATTGAACTTTGTCTGGGCTAGAGCGAATTCGAAGTTTGGGGTATATTTTCCCCTTTTCTTGAAGAACTTCCATTGTTTTCACGAACAAGTTATATTGCCCCCCAGTCGGGTCTATGAATTTATTGTGTTGGTTCGTGTTATCTTATTACTTTCAGCTCTGCAAAATACTACAGACGATAATTGATGTAGTCGTCTAGGGTACATAAGTCTTGCTCGGCACCGAAGGCTCACTTTTAGAACTCGTCTGTATAAACGTGAGGCCTTGTAGAAGCATGATGTTTGTATAGGTTATTCTCAAAAATGCCCCTAGAGCGGGCTTTCTCATAGGTTCGGTAAAATGCTAGATCGGTCAACTCTACTTTATCTAGTATTGCTAGCACGGGGCATCCCGGGGACCAGTTTCAAAATTGTGAATGTATGCATGTAAATGCATGTGCTAGATACGGAGGTACTAACTCAAAAATGGTTCCCACAGCTCAACTCTCGAACTCACGGGATTTATTTGCAACTTTGAATGTTGCATTGACATCTGGAGTACAAGATTTTCTCCCGATAGTGAATTTTTCAAATTGGAAACCAGTCGTGGATCAGTACCCATGCTAGCGAAATGCAAAAAATTAAAATGATGGTTTCATGCAATTAATGCAAAATGAAAGAATTTAATATGACGTGATTAAAAAAGAAGGGAGGTCAGTTCAAAATAAAATAATCGAATGAATAAATTAAATGGTAAAAGAAGTAAAAAAATTGTACATAAAACAAATAAAGGCATCAAAGCCTAAAAAAATGGTGACTGCTAAACGGGCAGAGTTTCGCATGGCTTAAAAAGGTTGGCTCCTACAGCTCACTATATGTGGTTCGGATCTAAAGGAAATGGTACCCGAACTGTCGCGAAGACATCGATTCGGGGAAATATGACCCTTATACCATACGGGGGGTGAAAACCCCATGAAATATAAGGACCAGTACTCTAGGAGCACATTACAACATTACGGGGGTGAAGACCCCACAAAATAAAGTAATCTCTCCCACTTAAGGGTTGAAGGGCTCGGGTAGAAAGCTCATGCATGAATACCGATGGATTAAAAATTAAATCAAATCAAATTTTTAAATTTCTTGCAAGACAACACAAAATCAACATTAGCATGACTCTCTTAAAAAATATCCCCAAGGGAGTCGCCAAGCTGTAATAGGGGTTTTTTCCTCATTCGAAAATAACAGGTTTTAAAAAAATGTTTTTATAGAGTCAAAGGAGACTCCATTCGGAGACCGGGATGACACTTCTAACAGAACACCGTAAAAATTTTGAAAATGCAAAATGGAAGATGTGGAATAGAAGGTGGATGGAGTCGCCACCGACCACTTTGGTAGGCTGGACACCGTAAAAAATTCACCAGAGATTCAAAACGTTTGGATTCGAGAGTCGGTTACGCCTAGGGAAGGATTAACACCCCCACAACGCCCAAAATCGGTACCGCATTGATTTGGTGTCGTCGTTGCAAGAAAACAAAAATTCGAATTTTAATTTAAAATTTAATCCCCCAAAAGGTATAAGGAGAATATTTCTTTATTTACGAAAATCGAGGAAGATGATATCTGAATGAGTTAGGACACCACTTCTTAATAGATTATCTGAAATAAAGTGGAAAATATTCCCTTAAATTGGCCGAGTTTAGAAAAAAACTACATTCGAAATAAAATAAACAAAAATATATATGGGTATAATAATATAATATACATATAAGATATAATGCACATATATTATATAGTAAAAAATAATAATGTACATATATTTCATAATATGCTAAGTATAAAATAATGTACATAACATAGTAAATATAATCATAAAATATATATTAATAAAAATAATTATATATAAAAAATAATAAAATCATATTGATATATATATGATAATATATACATAATAATAGTATACTATATATACTATATACATATACTATACATGTATATATATAATGTTAAGATAATAATAATATGCATAATATAAAATACAAAATATAATATATAGTAGGAAAATAAAATATACATATATACATATATAATAATAATAACAATAAATAATATAATAATAATGATAATAATTAAAAGGGACCAAATTGCAAAAAAAACAAAAAACTTTAAGAATTAAAAAGACGAAATTGAAAGGGAAGTAAAAACAGGGAGTGTGCGGAGAGAGTTAAAATAGGGCAGAGGGATCAATAATGCTATTACCCTTTTCGTTTGACCTGTGGGCTAAATTGGAAGGTAAGTAAAGTAAGGAGCGGATTTAGAAGACTAGTAGACGATATTAAGGACGAAATTAGAAGAAAGAAAAACAAGGGAGATAGCGGAGCAAAAGATAATGGGGCGGGAGAATTCATGAGATAAATAACTCATTTTCTAACATCAGTATATAAGTTAAAAAAATAAAAAATGATTCATTTTGTTTCGAATAAAACAAATAGAGGGCTTTTCTCTTAAGCTCTCCCTCGCCGCGGTTGGCTGTCGGTCCGTCGCGGCCGTAGACCGTTGGTCGCCGGTGGTGGTCGCCGCCGCCTTCGGCGGCCGGAAATAGAAAAGTCACGCCTTTTCGGCACTCTTCGATGTCTCAGATTCGAATTCGACCTCAGATTTCGTCAAGAATACCCCTAGGTGAGTAGATCTAAAAAACCGTGAGGTTATTATATTTTTTACCTTTTCAAATATATGTTTTGTGTTGTTGTTTGATTCGAACCCGGATGATACCTTAGAAGAGTTGTATTATTTCGAATCTACAAAAGTCTCCTTTTTTATTTCGAAAAAGCACTCTTCTTTTTTTCTCTATATTCGAACTGATCCCCTTTTTTTTCATTCGAAAAGCCCCCTTTACATTTGTTTTTCCTGGTTTTTATACCCATTTTGGTACATGCATTACATAAAAAAATATTATACAACTTGTCCAATTTTTGCAGATTTTGGGCGGTGGCCGGCAGAGTGGGCAGTGGCCGCCGCGCGTGGCGGCCACGCGTGGGGATGTGAAGGGACATAGGGGCGGCGGCGGTAGGGCAAGTGAGTTAGGATTTTTTTAGGTTATTTAGGATATTTTCGGGTTTTGTAAATTTGGGTTATCAGATGTTTGTATTGGGTTCTGTATTTAATTTTGGACCTAGAGGCCCGGACAGAAATGGGCTACTACATCTCCCTTTTCGCAGTAAGTGATTTAAGTAAACATAGAATTTTATTCAATCAGCTTAGCAGTTACAATTGTTTGATAAATTAATCTATTTGAATTCATAGGTCATCTACATCTGCACAAGCAACAAGAGTTGAGAAAACGCTGCTGGATTAGGGACTAGTTAACAGAATATCACAAACCACCTTTTTTGCAGGTAAGCAGCAAGTTTGTTTGTCGACCGGTGTTAGGATCCCTTTGTTATTGCTGTGGCAAATGTCAGTTGGGCTGCAAACGCCCGTTGACAAAAACTGAATTTTTCAGCTGTCAGTAAACGGCCATTTAAGCGCTAAATGATGGTGGACAAACACCCGTTCAGACCAAACTAATCATTCTTTGGGACTAAAATTACAACGGCGACGGGTTTGAGGTTACAAAACGCAACTAAAAATAAAGCCTTAGAAGAACCAAGGACTTATCTAACATTATGTTTTTGGATGCTCTGCGTCTTGGATGCATTAATTTGAGTTGATTAGTCACTAAACTCGTTTCAATGATTGCTTTTTCAACATTTTTTCGTTAGTGATTGGATGATGATATTATCTATGTGTGCTTGTAGTGACGAAAAGGGAAGGGGGCATCCAATTTCAAAACAAGGTCAACGTTTTACAGAAAAGGAAAGGGTTCGATGCTAGTATCAGTTATGAAGGTTTAAAAGTTCATGCTAGTCTCATCCCAATTTGGTTAAGCTGTTGGGGTACTGTTGGAGGATGAAGAGTTGCTCCTTGTGTATGAGTTCATGCAAAAAGGAAGCTTGGAGAACCACCTATTTCGATTTGAGCTTGAGACTCGGAATATAAATAAGTAAAAAAAGGAAGTTCATCTCAATGGATAAATGTCATGTTGATTGCTTGATTGTTTGGTTTATGCAGGAAATCCAGCGGTTGAACCTATCTCTAGGGAAACCAGGCTTAAAATTGTCATCGGAGCCGCTCGAGGTCTAGCATTTTTACACTTTTCTGAGAAGGTCATTTATAGGGATTTCAAGGCCTCTACTACATTGCTTGATGGAGTTAGTCCTTGTTTGCCTCATGCCTTTGGGTTTCAATGGATATGTATAATGTAGTGGTATGTAGTTTTTCAAAATGTAGACTGATATGAGTTGAAATGGTTCTTGGTTACACCTACAAAACTACAATGCAAAAATATCAGATTTTGGCTTGGCCAAATTGGGGCCTTCTGGCGGAGACTTGCACGTAACGACCAGGGTTATGGGAACATATGGCTACGCTGCACCTGAATACATCGCAACTGGTAATGATGATATAATATGATATGATATAATACGTCATTCCATTCTCTTGCTCAACAACTGCTTAAAGCAGGGCTAATTGTTTTGAATTAGTTCGATATGTAAAACGAAATGTTTCCCGCTGAGACATTCAAAATCAATGTGCGGCTGCTAATGCTGAAGTTACTACTTTATGCGGACAGGACATTTATATGTGAAGAGTGATGTGTACGGATTCGGTGTGTTGTTGCTCGAGACGATGACAGGGTTGAGAGCAATGGATACAAAGCGCTAGGAAGGACATCAGAATTTGGTGGATTGGCTCAAACCAACACTGTCACATAAAAGAAAGTACAAATCCAAAATGGATGCGTGGATCGGGGGTCGGTATTCATCCAAGGCTGCATCACTCACAGCCAAGCTCACCCTGAAATGTCTAGAGCACGATCCTAAGAACCGTCTGTCCATGAAAGAAGTCGTGGAGGCATTGGAACGGATCGAATCGCTCAACAAGGAAAGACCAAAAGACTCCTCTAGATCGGGCTCCATACATTCCTCGACTACTCCAAGGTACGGACCACAGTCTAGCAGTCATCGGTCCGCAGGATCAATCTGGGGGAAAAGATAAGTAAACAAACTTGGACCCCAAGATCCTGCATTGTGTTACTTGTAATGGGGTGTATGAATTAGTATTCTTTCGGAGATTTCTGCATATATTATATAACTCAACAAACTTTGTAAGAAAGTCTTCGTACATTTTTTTGAATAAGTTGTGATTTTATTATCCAAGAAAGCAGCTTAAAAACTGCAACAATATAGATCTTGGGCAACCATCCCCTTAGGGAATTCCCCAAGCCTCTCTAACTGTACACGTATACTCACAGTGTCCTTTATACACGTATACTCACAGTGTTCTTTATACAATTTACTACACTATTACAATCACGAGAGGTATTTTTAAACTTCCTACGATTAAGTTCTTCCCAAATGCGGTAAACATAGTAGCTCCAAGCAAGCTTACAAATTGTCACCATCACATTCCTGCCCTTCAAGCTAGTGCATAGCCAAATCAGTTCATCTTCCCAGTCCAGCACATCTCAATATCAGACAGAGGCTGAGAATATCTGCCCAGATTTGCTTCGAATAAGTGCAGCCAGTAAATAGATGGTTTCTTGATTCCTGTGCTTCCTCACATAACAGGCAAAGTGTATCCACATTGAGTCCCATATGTTGAAGCCTATCTAACGTTGGCAAACGATCCAATATGGCCATCTACAGTACTATAGAGTGCTTAGGGATGCGCGTGCCAAACCACACAAGTTTCTGCCAAGGCACTTTTGGCTTGATTTCTCGAACCCCATCCCAGATACTTTTCAAGGACAGTGACCCAGTGGGAGCCAAAGCTTGCACCGCAGGTCTAAGCTTCAACATTTTATTAATGCACCAACTAAACCATGGCTTGGGATCCACAGTCCAATAGTCCAGGTTCTTAAACACATACATCCTAACCCAAGCAACCCACAGTGATCCCTCTGCAGATAACAAGGTTCGAATTAGCTGGATAAGACAAGCTCTATTCCAGGAATACAAATCCTTTACATTAAGCCCACCCTCACCCTTGGGGCTACAGATTATGCTCCATCCCACACGAATACCTTGTGCAGACTCATCCCTACCCTTCCAAAAAAAAAAGCATGCAGAGCTGTTCAATTCTCTTAATAACACTTTTAGGCAAAAAAACTTGTCTATACCAGTATAACTATGCTGAATATCATTGCATTAATGAATTGTAATCTGCCAGCATAGCTAAGATGCCTATTAGTCCATGTCCCAAGCCTTTCCTTCACTTTTCCTAAAAGGACAGTGCAATCATTTTTAGATAACCTCCTGCTAACTGGGGTATGTCTAAGTATCTTACAGGGAAAGAACCAATCTTAAAACCTGTAATAGAACCCCAAGCAGTTTGCTGATATAAAGAAACTCCAGCAATAAAAAGTTAAGATTTAGCTACATTCAACTTCAATCCAGAAATCTCATAGAAAATTTCTAATACACATTGAATACCTAATAAGAAATCCAGGTTTCCTTTGTAGAATATAAGCAGATCATCTGCAAAACATAAATGGGTCATTCTCAACTTCTTACACTTAGGGTGAAATTGAAACACTCCATTCTCAGCAGCTAAATCTAGGAGGCGAGACAAAATGTTCATGGCTAATACAAATAAGTAGGGAGAAAGAGAGTCCCCTGTCTAACCCCTTTCTTTTCCCTAAAGAACCCTACCAAGCTCCCATTTAGTGAAAAAGTCTTCGTTTCTCTTGTGTTGATAGATATTTTTATCCTAATTTTCATCAATAAAAGATGATCTACATGTTTTGATCTTGTTTGTAGGCGAAAGGAAAGGTAAAGAGATATAGATGGAATGTTGATAAGTTTAAACTCTTTTTTATATTTAATATTAAATATAAAAATATCTTACATGTGATATTGACTTTCTTCAAACTTCAAAGTAATCTTTTCATGATCATATTATTATTATCATCATGATGGTGATGAAGGAAAATATAATGTTAAATTAGTAAACCAAATATTAAAATAAAATTCTTTCTACAAGAAAGTTTGACATGTTTCATCAATCTTACATCTGCAACTGTAATCAGACAAAGAAGGAATATTTATTAGAATTAATGGTTTTTATGATCATATAAAATTGATAATTACTTGTGTAAGATATATTGATTAAAGTAATGTATATTTTATATTTTTTTGAAATAATGTATATTTTATATTTACAGTATTATTAAGGTACACGTTGAATTTTAAAAGAAATATCGACTTAAAATCATTTATTTTTAATGCTCAAGTATATGTTTTAATATTTGTTTTTCTTTATAATAACAGTACTTAAGTCAATGTAAGCATTAGTCGATATTTTTGTTATAATTTTTCTTGTGTCACATTTCTAGTAAGATTTCATATTTCTTCTATTATTGGCATTATTATCTTTTTTTTTCTTTTCCCCTCGTTCTTTTTCTTTTTCTTTTCTTTTCTTTTCTTTTCTTTTCTTCAAGTTCTGTCATAATTTTGCCTGTCTGGCTGGTACTGCATCCGATGAAATTTTGCCTGCCGGGGAGGGATCGAAAAAAGGAATGAAATTCAACCGCACAAGTGGAACAATGGCGTCATGGATGTAAAAGACTGAGAAGATCAACGGTATGGTTGTGCATGATATTCAAAACTTTTACGATCCATCGGTTGAATCTCGAGGACGAAAGCACAGAATAAGTTGCAATCATCCCCGTGAATCGTTCGAGTCTAACCAGGACCAAGATGTAACATCCAAGGCAAGTAGAAGTAGTGAATTATCAGAAGGTTGTGAGAGCTTGAGAGGGGAGTATCCTGTAATAAAGCCAGTAGATGGTGAGAAGCATGTGTATATTGCAGTTGCACCTGATCCAGACATACTAAGCCGAAACTCCGGTTAGTCCCGGTTAAGCAATTTTCTAATTCGGCAAACCAGTCGCTGCTAATTGTATTCTCCTGCTGTGTTGGCCTGAGATAGGTTTGCCACAGTTGATGTAGATGATATAACAATTCCAACACACCAGTGATTAAATTTTCTTGGCCAATGTGAAGAGGGAAATCGAAATATGATTTACAATTCCAATTAAACAAATGGGACTTGTAGTTGCAACTATCAAACAAGGCACGAGGTGAAGATTTATAAGGGAACAAAAGAACAAAAAATGTACTTTTTAGTTTAATGTTAATGAGAATAAAAAGTTAATGGCAGAATAACAAAATGATTTTGAGGTATGAAATCGTTTAAATTAAAACTAAATGGACTACAAAAATATGTGTGAAAGAATAATAACTATGATCCAGCAAGATGAAAGCTTTTAAACAAGCTTTATTTCCCATAGCATTCAGAATATGAATCAACGGCGAGGTTTATGCAAACGAGGGCGATTGCAGAAAATCCTGCCATTAGCCTTCACAACTGCTGCAACACCAACGCTTATGGCAGCCCACAAAGCTGCAAAAATTAAGTGTCGGAGATCATATCGAGCTGCAGATGGTGAAAAATAAAGATTGTGTCAATATCCCTTTTGTGCTAATGAAGCTATACATCATCATTAGATTAAGCAGAAGTCAACTAACCTTGTCCCAGTGACAAGATTGTGAGAAATAACCCTAGTGAGACCACACCTAAAGCGGCTGGGAAGTTCTGCATAAAAAAACAAAGAAAATATGAACTTAAAAAGACTAGTAAGACAGCTAAAAGTATTCAACAAATATAAGAAACACGTAAAATAAAGTTGCATACAAAAGCATATATCTATGCATCTGTTCAATCTTGGCACCACTAAAAACATGATAATGGAAGGGTAAACCTTCTGGCTTGTGCCACAGTAATAACTTAACAGAACAAAATGACATACTATGGAATAAAGGGAAACCTTTAACATTGTACTAGGGTTGTAAAGATCAACTGAAATATTCTTGAAAAATACTTTCGGATATGTATTTAAATTCAGAGTTTAACTATGCCTAGTAAAGCCATAATCTCAACAACTTAATGTGGCTGCCTGACCATTTTTCAGTAAAATCTACATTTATAAAATTTCAATAGAAGGTTTTGCATTGTATACAAATGGAACACTATTTCTTTGTGCAGGCCTCAAACCTGCAATGAAGTGTTGATAAATTGTATTGGACAAGGATAAGTCAATGAACAATAAACTGTAAATTTCTGTTGAGAACTGTAACCTGACATAAGCTTCTTGTATAATTCACAAAAACAAGATTGCAATTGCTTCAAAAATTAAGCAATAGCATACATTATAAAGCTTCATAGACATCACAATAATGCAATGAAATCGTGAATGTCATATTTTTGTTCAATCAATACTTACAGCCATAGACTCAAGGCCTCCTTTTTGTGATGGTGGGGTTATATCCCGGCTGACAGAAACAATGTAATGTCCTTGCAGGAGATCAATCGCATCCTTCATGCGCGTGACAAATAAATTAGAGAAAGTCAGCTTCTATATTGAATACCATCACAGAAATGACACCTATTTTAATAGTAAGAATGCTGAAACAGAAGTTCTATGTGAAATACTATTATCGATTGATGGACACTTATGCATATAAAACATTTTCTATCATTAAAAGAATTAAAATCAGGGAAAGAAAATAACTAAAAGATAGGGATACCTACCCTTATCCCGCCCCATAAATTTACAGACAGCTATAAAGGGTGACAGTAAGTGAAAATAAATATTAAACTATTTTCTAATTATTGCAAGTATTACTTAAAGAAACAAAGTATTTGTACCTGTTTTGTTCCATCAGCAAAGTTATTCAAATAATATCGACCGAGGGCATTATAAAAATCATTAAGGATCCCTTGAACTGTTCGCTTACCAAACCTACAGCTCACATGAAACGGATAGGTCAAAACCCATTGATCAATTCCAAACGGGCACATAAAATGGCTTCAATGATGAACAAAATAGCCATATTTTCAGATTTTCACACAAAATGTAACTGATCATATTCAAAGTGCTCAAAGGCTAATCAAATATCAGTTCTGGGTTTCATTATGGTTCTAAGGTCAAATGCCTTTGACATGTTCTTAATATGTTTTAGAATAGATAAAATTACTTAAAAGAATTCAAATGCCTTATTTTAACTTCCAAACACAGATGCCGAAATTTCTTGATTCACAACTGAAAGTATACCAAGGAGAACTAGAAAGGCTCAATAATAACTATGCTGTTGAAATCTTTTCAGTTTAAAGAAAAACTTCATAGAGCATAAAATTAGTGTCCATCCAAATTTAATATTGATGACAGTATTCTCAGAGAATGCTGGATATAGCAACCTGCATTTAGCAGAAAAATTTGAGACACTGCTGTCTGTACAAAGATGCACCAACATAGCTCGAGACTCTGACATCTGCCAGATATAAAGATTAACACTCAATGTGTAAAATCAGGATGCAAATGTACCTGACAAAATCTCCTTTCAGAGCAGGAGTTCCAGAATATTGTATGCTTACGTCATCCCCATGATTAGCCCACACTGAAAGTGTGCCAACATTTAACTGTTCTTTTAGTTCACATGCTAGTAAATCAATTTTATACACTTATCAATTTATCCAAAAATAAATAAGCAAAATGACATATAAAATGAAATAATAGAAGTTAAGAAGGAACATCCTGTGAAAGAAAAATAATTGATTTATAAAATGGAAATACTTACATATTTTATACTTCTCATCTAGATTCGGATGTGAGCTAATAGTTTCTTCAGCTGCAAAAACACCAATTCTCCTAAGCTGAAGTTCCAACACTTTCCTAGCTATCATACTCTGCAAACATAGGTTAGCACAGTTATGGAAGTGAAGAATACTAAAAGTATGGCAAACAAGAATAACTGGTAACTACATGCACCTCTCCTTGAGTATGTGTCTAATAGAGAGATCTACATTGCAACTTAGACAACAAAAGTAACATATATGCTAAGAGATAGTCTCATACGTCAAATTCAAGACTATATGTGTCCTTGATTTAGTTACTGGAAGCACTTTCAGAGGTCAGAAACATCCTTTTATGTATTCATTGTAGTACTTAATACACCTCTCATGAAATAGCTTGTATTACTCTTATAAGTAACAACCATTCAGAAAGAGCAGCATTCAGAAATGAAAGTAATCTGTAGAGGTTTGGATTGGAATTGAAATTGTCAACGGCAAGTATGCACTAAGCATAAGTTTTCTTTCCAAAAAGAAAATGCTTGGGCGGACATGTTGTGCCACTATAGACAAAGCCAAAATTAGATATATCTAGTTTAAAACGCACCTGTGTAACATTGGTGCGGTCTAAGCAATCAATGCAGTTGGTCCTTACAATTCCATGTTGCTCCTTCATTTTCTCACCCTTGTCATTCAACAAGAGATACCTATCAGTTTTGGACAAAGAGAACCCAACATTAATCACTATATTTCATTACTATGAACTTTTACTAAGGGAACGATATTCCAAAACCTATCGTTGCAAAATCAATCAAATAAAAAGTGCACTAGGAACAGTTATCAAATTGTACACCACAGATAAATTCAATTACCAAAACATACCCATTTTTTTCAAGAAAATCTGCAATTTGATCATAGAGGAAGGCAAGGCGCTCAAAATGAACATGTCCACAAATCTTATGGAAATCAAAGTGAATATATCTGCAGGATTACAGATCATTTCATAAAACATAACAAAAACAAAAACAAAGAAACAGAAAGATTTGATAAACAGAAACAGTACCTTAAATCGTCATTCAGTATAGGTTCCACTGAACTTGCAAACTTTGCACTTAAACGCCCCTCATCTCCAGTCTGGTAAGAGATAAAGTGACGCATGATCAAACATTTGAAATAATGAATGAATGCTTGTCCAAATGCAAACAACTCACTTTTTGCAAGGACAAAGTATATTGTCAAAAGATGTTCTCTATCATTTCATAAGAGGATTTGAGTATATTTAATATAATAAATTACAATTGCATACTGCATACCAACAGTCATCCAATGCTCACCGTGTTGACAAGATCAATAGCTAGTACAGCTCCATATTTTTTTCCTTAGATCCAGAAAATGCCTCTCAGCCACTCGGGGCTACATAGCATGTCATAATATCAGAAAAGTCAGTGAAGGTAGAAGAAATTCATGTGTGCAATAAAATAGTTGCAATAAATGAACACACTTACAGCTTCTTCAGGTTTTACAATCTCAAACTTAGGCTTATAAGTCAAATCAACAATTTGCTCCCAAAGAAATGGCATTGACCCCCGAACCTGTAAGAGGCAAAACAAGGGAAGGGGTTTCATAACAATCTGATCCAATAACTCGTAGAACATGAAAAAAAATGGCCCTCATAACTTATACACTGAATATTTGCATACACCCCCCATTTAAGACTTCCAAGAAATTATGAACGCAGTCTCTTTGGACTTTGTTCAACTGCTTGTCTTCATTTCACACCAAAATAATTTAGAATACCACTTCGTGCAGTGAACTTTTGAAGTCCCTGATGTGGTTGTTATGATGCATATTCAGCATTGTGATTCAGAATCACTGGACAAACTCATTTCTTCCTCTTTCATGTAACCATCCAATATTGCAAGGCCAGGAGTAAGCAAGGAACATATCTGAACTTTTACAATAAATCTTCTCTTTTAGCATTAAGAAATTTTCTCCTGAAGCCGATAAATTTTCCAAGGCAGGAGTGGGTAGAGTCAGCGCTCTGCTGATTGCACTTGGAAGAGGTTCTTAATGCTTGTAACTTTGTTTTGATCTCTGTCTGACTATTTTGGCGTATAATCCTTTATTTATTAATAAATTTCTACTTTTCAGGAAAAAAAATGTTTATGCTTGATACTTCTCTAAACTTATAAGGACTGAAAAGGAGGCCAAATTTTGTAACATATTGGTTTTATACATTGAAATTAAACTAGTAGTGACTGTTACCTGAACAAATGATGCAATAAAACCATTCATCTGCGCAATTTGCTCTGTTTCCACGAAATTTGCAACATACCCATCAGGATCAGCTCCTCTTCTCCACATTCGGGTTCCTTTCAAACAATGCATAATCAATGAGATTAAGTTGTCTACATAAGGCCTAAAAATTTTGAAGTAAGAAAATGGAGAGGTTTAAAATTTATTTTATATATCTCTTTGGTAAATCCATTTCCTATCCCCCCCCCCCAAAAAAAAAAAAAAAAAAAAAAAAAAACTTAAAATGGATGATGCAATTCTGCCAGGTAATATTTTGTACAAATAATGAAATTTATCCAGTACATGCATGAATGGAACTTGCAAAAGGTATGAATTTGTTCGCATTAGAAAGCAGAATCTGTAATGGTACTTGTCTACTATATCTACATTGTTTTCACAGCATTCAATAATTTGAAACCTTTCCCTCTCACGGAAGAAATTTGAATTTTTTTTGCAGGCAAGATAAAACCAGGCTAAAAAATATAGAGATGCATTTCTGGCTTTGACTACCATTTCTCCGGCTACATCTTCTACCAATCAATGTAATATCAATAATGTCTTTTCCAATGGCTGCTTGGAAGTTATGAAAACCTGATTAGCAGTTAAGGGAATGCTTCAAATATAAAGAAATATAAGCCAACACAAGTAAAAAGGAATAAGAACTTTTCATGCCAAAAATTGCTGAAATTAATAGTTTCATCAAGGATACTCCCTTGGACAACTGGAAGCAAAAATGGATCAAGCTGCAGCCACAGAACCCAAAAGTAGTTAGCTAGTTCAAATGCAAATGATGGAAACATGAGGCATGAACTGCAAAGGCACTAAAGGAAAAAGCTCACCTTGTGGTCTATAAGTACTTCCAACATATAATTGTTCCAAAGAAATCTGGGTTCTGCCTGTGGCAAACATTTGGTAACATAAGGAAAATCCTCTCAGTAGTGACAATGAAGAATCACATGGAAAATTCGATGAATATTGAACTCGGTGCTTACAAAAACTACCATAAAAAAAAACTGTTTGCAACTAGTGGCAGATCATCTAGTATCTCATAAAATAGAAAACAAATACTCAAATAGAGTAATCCATGTACTAGGTACCTAAAAATTGAACAATTTACCTGTCTCCAAAGAGGAAGCAATTTAGATTCATCTCCCAGATCATTTAATCGCTGAGCACTGTTGTGTACCAAATCTTATAAAGGTTACTTCCTTCACCATAAATATAACATTTAAAGAAAATATAAAGACTGGAAAAAATGAAAAAAAAATACATTATTGCTAATAGTTCCAATAGTACCTAGCCTATTGATGTATATTGGAAGTTTGCAAGTTGTTTGATCACATACTATTGACATTCATTAGCAAATTAAAATCTTGATGATTATACTGGAACAACTTAGTGGTTGATGGTTAACTTTAACACGTTAAAGGGCCAGTTTCCTATTTTGCCTCACAACATGCTACGTTGCTCACGAATGTACTCCCTATGTGTTATCTCAAACTTACAGAACAAAGGCATATCTAAAGTCAATTCATTTTCCAGTGAGTCTAAAGGGAATTGCAAATTAATCCTCCTAGGACCGCCACATTTAAACTTATACTTTGCAGTTTGCACGTTCATGTATAAGGCTGATATTTTTGTAGTGAAGAGACTTCGTGTAATTGTAAACTGCTTTGGTCAGAAGTTTTGTGTCAACAAGATGTCACTCAGAAAGATGCTGTTGTGCAAATCAGGACCTTTCATGCTCGATGTGTGACTGTTTAGAGAAAGAAATTTGTTCTAAGCATGCATAAATGCAAGGCCAAGTTTGAGAAAGTAGTTCACCTCAGCGTTAAATTGGTGTCATAAGAGAAAAAGAGACCAACAGTCCTCTCTGCAACTTTTAGCAACCCAGAAAACTCACTCTCCACCCTTTTCTGCCAAATATGGTATAAAAAATACTTGTGTTATTAAATCAATCGAATCACACTTGCTAGAAGAAAAAGTGAGGAACCAGGCGATGTACCTGTTCTGCAGAAGAGTCTTTAAGCGAATGATCGCACGGGAGAATTTTCATGGATATGACTTTGAAGATAGGATGCCCCAAGTAAGATCCAACACATTCACGCTCCATTATAACAATTAAATATGATCCTAAACACAAAAAATTTAACACATCAGAATGATTGGAGAAACCACTAGCCCCAATTCTGAGAAGATATCAAAATAACAAAAGAAAACCAATTGTCGTCTCATTGGATATTGAAGATCCATGTGCCCTACTGATCTAACCAGGCACTACATTTTCACTTTCAATTAGGCCCCTTACTGATTTTCCATTATGAATTAACCAACTGAATAGAGGACAATAACAAAACACTCAGAAATGTTCAAAGTAACCTATCATACCTGCAACAAGCTTTAGCATTCCAACTACTCCAAAGATGGTCTGAATCTTAGGAACACGAACAGAGCTGCATTCTGGGATAGCATCTATACAACAGACAAAGACGCCAAGTAAAACATGTAGCACTTTACCAACCAATGACCAAAATTGAAAAGATAAAAGAAACCCACCAACGAGCTTGATTGAGGCATCCACACGGTTAATTGACAAAGAGGAAGCAAAAGAACCATCGGTGGGTTCGATCAGATACTCATCAGGGAACTCCCATAACCGCAGTCTTGTATATAGCTTTTGGCATGACTCTGCCCTCTCCATCATTATTGGAGTTCTATTTCACTACAAAATCACATTCCACAATCAAACACAAAAAAGAAGTATTTTTTTAATAAAAGAACCTTCAATACATCTATGGACTATGTAGGATGGGTTTGCTGAAGGAACAACCAAAGAGAGGAAAAGGTACCTGGTAAAAGACGAATACAGGCAAATATTCTATGTGGAGAGTGAGATTCAAGTTTCCTTGGTGGAAAACAACAAAATGGAAACAAACCCTTTTCTTTCTTCAAGTGCAAGTACAGTATGTATTGCAAGAAAGTAAGAGTGGTATAACGAGAAAACAAGAGTGGTATAACGAGAGGGCAGGCGAGAGCCTGATAGATTAACGTTGTTTGAACTTTGAATGATTTGTTTATGTTTTTTTTTTTCTTGTTTCCCTCTTACTGTTAAGTTTTGTTGAGCGGAGGATTTTTAACAGTTTTTGGCTAATAAAAGAATGCCGGATGGCTATTATTATGCCGTTGTCTGGGGATTATATGCTAACGTGGGTTCAGTTCGATGCTTCCAATTCCTGCTGACTAATGGGGCATCATTGACATGGTCATTATCCATTGCTAACAATAGTACCATTCAATTATTCATTCTCTTCTTCTGTTCCCACAAATCTTACCACCCCATCCATTCCATCCCAATAAGTGCAAATCTTTGTATATATTAATAATTTTTTAATTGGAATGATAATGAATTTGATATCTTTAAGTAAAATTTCGAATTTGAGTTTTATGGTAAGAGAAAATAATTTCGGTTATAAATAAGATTCATATGAATCTGATTAGAACAAAATAACATTTCCATAGATTGATATATAAAGGCTTAATAAGTAATTTTATCCCCATAGTCGTCCAAAATCAGTAATGATTTTACATCAATGCAATTCATCAATTAAAATTTAAAGAAAACATGTTAATTTTAAAAAAGACTGACAAAGGTAAAATAACCCCCACACCGGAATATAAGTATTATTAACTTTAATGCATAAAGTCCCCGACCACCGTGTGTTTTCTCAATGTGAATCCATGGTTTTTTTTCATATAATCACTGCTTTACCTATAAAAAATAAAAATTGCTTTACAAATTCTGTCTTCCTCAAATCCTAAGTTTGTCTACAAACCTTTGACAAATCTTGTCAAGATTTGAGCAGACCAGACTGTTCCATTTTCAAAACTAAAGCACTTGACAACCCCATGAAATTATTCAAATATAACATCCTTCAGCTTTAGCTGTGGAGGAAAAGTAGCATGCACAAGAGACATGACCCATTAACAGCAAAACTCCTACAGTGCCAACAGATTGGATTACTTGGCATAAACTGTCATTGCACATGATAAAAAACTAGATCAGAGCAAATTGACATAGAAAATGTAGAGTATTTGAATACTTCAAAACTTACATATACAACAAAATAGTATCACATCCAGTTACAGATGTTCTTAGTCGTAGAATGGCTACATTATGATCTTATTCCGTTGCAGAATGCAAGTATTCAGAGCCATACAATTAGTATATCGGCACAATACTATGCTTTGCCACTTCCTCTCCTCACACAAGGAAGCATTCTCTCCATCTGTTTCCATCAACGCGTCGATCAAATGCTTGGTCTGACATTGAGGCGAGAAGCAATCTTCTGACCCAAAGATTTGTCAGCCTGAAGTCACAACAAGACAATTCAATTATTAAGCACTGCTTTATCATTTCCACTGTTTCTTCTTTGGCATTACAACAACACGATTACTGGCTATTCGCAAGCTTATCATGGCCGAAGAGAATTAGGGTGATGAAAAAACACTAAAAAGCTTCAGCTTTCCACATTGTTTATGGTTAAATATCCATGCAAGCCAAAGATCAAAGAATGAGATTCCCACCTGAGACCAGTATGAGATCCAAATGCTGCGGATCTCGTGTGTGACCCTCGGATCAGACAAGGCATCAATCCAGCGTTTAATAAAGCGTTCTTGCCTGTGAGACAAACATACAACCAAAGTGGAATTCTGTAAGTAAATATGTAAAGAAATCAAGCAATTTCTTGTCCACTGCGAAAGCAAAGAAAAAAAAAACCTGTCAGGTGTAAAGGACCGGTATCTGTCCCCAGCCTGCTTAAAGTTGTTTTCCTTCTCAATAATGCACTGTGACAAGAGTTAAAGAAATCATAAACTGATCATTATCTAGTTGGAAGTAGAAAACAAATCATATTCTAAGTTGGAGCCTCTGAGATTCAAGCTTAAAACTTAAATTAGTTGAAATAAGTAACCTTCTCTCTTTTGCCGCTACAAATGGCAGAAGGAATAGGGTGCTGCTCAGCATGGCGAACAGGATCAAACCTCGAAGGGAAGTAGTTCACCTAAAAGGATATTCATCAACGACAATTATGCAACAATAAAAGGATTCTTGATCACCAATTGATGCAGAATAAATATATAAAAAGGTTACTAGACCATTAAAGGAAGAACTCTACAGAAACTCATGATCACTTAAGAGTTAAGACATTCTATGCTAAATCTTTAAATGTATGCTTATCTGCACAACAGGAAAAGAAAGAGAGAGAGAGAGAGATAATACCTCCTCATCTCTATGCATAAAATTCATAAAACCATCATGATGATTATTGTGATGAACACATTTGGGAGCATTTGCTGGAAGCTGCAGATAATTTGGTCCAAGACGGTACCTCTGAGTGTCAGAATAGGAAAGATTCTAGTTTGGAGCATCTTATCATCTGAATAATAGACACCAGGGACAATGATGGAAGGGCAGAAAGCTAACATCTCGTTCTCAGCAAAGAAATTATCAATGTTCCTGTTTAACACCATTCGACCCACTGGCTGCAATGGGAAGATGTCCTCTGGCCAGGTCTTGGTTACATCAAGTGGGTCAAAATCAAACCTGTCCTCATCAGCAGGATCCATTATCTGAATGAATAGCTTCCACTCAGGGTAGTTTCCGGCTGCAATCGAGTCATAAAGATCTTGTGTGGCATGACTGTGATTAGCTCCACCAACTCTTATGGCCTCATCCTCCAACAGAGATTTTACGCCGCAAGTGGGTTTCCAGTGGAATTTCACATAGTGTGACTTCCCAGCCTTGTTGATTAGAGTGAAGGTATGAACACCAGAGCCATCCATGTGCCTATAATCCTGTGGAATACCAATGTCATCAAAGAGGAAAGTGAACATGTGCAAGCTTTCAGGGTGGTGCGAAAAGAAGTCCAGAATCCTCCAGTTCTCCTGAATGTGGGACTTTGGGTTGGGTTTGAGAGCATGGACCATATCAGGGAACTTCATGCCGTCACGGATGAAAAACACAGGGAAATTGTTCCCCACTAGATCAAAGTTTCCCTGGTTGAACAACAAGGAACCAAATTAACTTGACTTCTCATAAATGGCATTTCTCCAACTCAAATACCTCAACATATGTATATGATGATATTTTCGCTATATAGGAAGGCAGATAGTATATATATAGAGACATATAATATACAAAGAAAGAGAGAATAGTGTGTGGCAACGCTTACAAAATTAGGAAAACAAAAGCAATCAAACAAAACTTTAGATATTGAACCAAATCTCAAGTTACCTCTCGAGTGTAAAATTTCACAGCGAAACCTCGAGGGTCTCTCAAAGTTTCAGGACTACCACGTTCATGAATGACTGTGGAAAATCTAACAATGACTGGAGTCTGAACTCCAGGGGCACGAAGGAAATCAGCGCAGGTGAGATGAGATATATCATGAGTGACCTCAAAGAACCCTTTCGCACTGGCTCCTCTAGCATGAACAACACGTTCAGGTATGCGTTCTCGATCAAAATTAGCTAGCTTTTCCACCAAATGATAATCTTCTAGGAGAATCGGACCTGTCACATGATATAAGTGTTATTCACACCTCTGATTTTACTGCATGTATCTTTTGCTCTCTCTCTTTTTTGCCATGGTGCTAGTCCTCCCTAAATCATATAGAACCATGAAGAACTTTACCAGCAAAAATGGCTGGCGTGATTCAAGAAGATTTGATGTCTTTATAAGAAACATGATTCAAATCAATTGATGCTAATATTGTCAAAATCAACACCCTTATTAAGGCTAAAAGCAGTAAATGTGAAACAAATCCAGATCGACCCAAAAGATTCAATATTGATGGTTTAGAAACTCTAATATTTATCTATGAAAACACTACAAGGAATAAATATGATATAGGAACACCAAGAATCATACATATAATTACCTCTTGCTCCCACAGTAAGTGATGAGTTATTGTTCCAAACTGGAGCACCAGAATTGGTGGTCCAGAACGGGGAATCAAAGGCACTTGAAGGACGCAACTGCATCAAAAATTAGCTCCAATAAGAAGTAAAAATAAATAGGCACAAGCAAACTAATTGAAGATTATAAGATAGTGGAGTTGACTTTAAAACCAGAAACTATAAAACCAGAACACATAAAACCAGAGTGCAAGATTATAGAGGATAAGTGAATTATAAAAAATTAAAAGTAAATACAGGATAAAGGGGCAAAAAAATGTAAACCATTTAATTGAATCACCAAAAATAGACATTGTAACACAACCTCTGCTTGGTAGGTAAGAAAATATAGGAAAATGGTAAGGAGCTTAAAGTTTATCCATTCTTTAGAGCAAGAGCAAACAACAATCTTTGATGAGATAACTTTCTCAAATTTGTTCAAAAGTTTCAACCATTAACATACTATATCCTCTAAAATCTTCCCACAAAACAATCAAAGACACAGGAAAAAAAGATTAAGCAATAAAGAAAAGCACTGATTTTCTTTCTTTTTTTTTTTGCTTTTCAGACATGGTAGACATAAAGCATCCCAAAACTGAAACTTGGGTAACAACTGAAGCTTAAGACTAAAGAATGAAGGGAGCTCTTTGTTTCTGATCTTACTTGTACATCTGTTATAAGAATAATAATTGTCAACTATTGAATTATTTAAAAAAAAAAAACTTTGCACTTTGTGTATATCACAAAATATTGTTTATAGGTTATCCTAATTGTTTTTTTAACATAATGCTAAAAAATAACGTTTAATTGAATTGTTACTTTTATCTCTATTTTTTTTAAAACAATTCAGCTTTCAATATTTTATTTTGGATCAAAATAACTCTTCTCTAGATGAAAACTATTAGTCAATTACTTAAAATGACTTGACATAATGACACGTCAGAATAATTTTTTTTTATATTTTATACAATTTTATAAAATTATTTTTTGATTGATGTATCATTTTGTAAAGTCAATATATTTGTTTACATGACATTGTTATCGCTACGTGCACTTTTATGTAGGTTTGTCATATCATTTCAAACCATTTACTGTTAGTCGGTTAATAATTTTCATCTGCAGAGGGGCCATTTTAACCCAAAATATAACATTGAAAGCTAAATTGCTTTAAAAAAACAATAAGTACTAAAATTATAATTCAGTTAAACATTAGTAATATTTTTCAAACATTAGTAATATTTTTCTAACATTATGCCTTGTTTTTTTGTTTAAACATACCATGTCTTTTCTAAATTGAATTGGAGTAATTCAGCAGCAATTGGTTGAGGTTTGGGAAAACCCCAATGGAAATTGATGAAGATAAGTTAGAAAATTAAGATGAGGACGTCATAGTCCATTAGTCCTTATCTTGTTCCTCTCTGTTCTCGTGGTTTTGGCCTTTGGGAAACCTTTTCAGTCACCATTGGTTTATGGCATAAAACGACCTTGAAATCTGCGTTTTGCACTTTGGGTGTTTAACAATGGCTTAATAGTCAAATAAGTGTCTAAACTATAAATTTTTCAGATAGATGCTTAAAGTATTTTCTATTTAAGTAAGTGTCTAGCGTTTTATTCCGTAATCCTTTTAAGATTTTTCATCAACAGTCGTTAAAAAATTATGCCATCCAATAAAAAACGTGACACGTGATATATTTATTAATTTTTGTATAAAAAATCAAAAAAATCAAAAATTTAAAAAACACTCTAAACCTTAATATTTTTCAAAACAACACTCAACTTATAAATTTCCCCTCTACTGCTGTCAGACACAACACCGTCGTAGTCAAAGTGTGTATTCTCCTCTTGTCGCAAGGCCCAATTTGTCGTTCGACCATCTATCATCAGATTGAAGATTTAATGTTTAACATTTGTGGTTCGTTTTGTCGTTTGTTTATCAATTTTCAACAATGCAAGGTTAAGATTATCGGTTGTGAAAGGTCGACGAAGGAAGTGATGGTTGAATCGACAGTCGGAGAAGATAAATTTAGAGGTTTAAGGATTTTGGTTAGGGTTTGAGACTTTTTTTTAAAAAAAAATAAAGATTTATAATTTTTTTTATAAAGTTAAAGTTTTTCTTATTTTTTAAAACTAAATTAATGAAAATTACAGAAATAAATCACATGTTAGTTTATTTTTGGATACGAAAAAAACGACAGTGATAAAAAATTTAGAATGATAACAGAATGAACAGTTAGTTACCTACTTAAACTGAAAAATACTTTAAGCACTTATACGAAGAAAATGTATACTTTAAACACTTATTTGTATATTAACCTTTAGCAACCTATACGTCAATTTCTACCATAAAATTACCATTTTATATAGAAAGGATGTTTTAAAAAAAATACCCGATCCTATTTATTCGAAACAAATGGATATATTTTTAGTTTTCAAGATATTCACAGGAGCGAGTCCAATGACAAATACTTCCCATTATGTTGGTTCATATAAGGTGTAGACATTGACAGGGCGAAACTATATGGGACCTGCGGAGGCCACGGCGCCTAAATTTTGAAAATTCATCATTTGACTCTTTAATTTTTCTAAAAGTATAATTAGATCCCTTCAAATATTTGAATGCCCCCGAATTTTAAAAGTTCATCATTTGAAAATTTTAAAATTCTCGTTAAACCCCTTCAAATTTTTGCATATTTTTAATTGTTTCTTTAAAAAAAATTTATCAATACATATTTATATATTAAAAAACACAATGAAAAATATTAACGGCGAATTTTTTTATTATATATATAAGATCCATTTAAAAATTTCTTAATCGGCCCCCTCAAAATCAATATCAAGTTCCGCCACTGAACATTGACCACAAATTTTAAAAGTTGTTTCATGTCTAGGAGATCGAATCCTCGATCACTAATTAAAACTACTGATTAAGGTTAATATACTCATGACTCGTTGCCTTAGCGCCTTCAAGGAAAATGGACCTGACCCAGATTCATTTAAGACCAAGCTGAATATCCAGTACGTACAACACATTTTCCCTGACCTCTCAGGTCCCAATCTAAGCTTGTTCCTTCCTCACATTCTCTGTTCAAAACTTACAGTTTTCTACATTAACTAGATACTGGTAACATATTACCCACCAGGATTTCCCAGTAACCGTTCCACCGCAGCATGAACATTACCTGCACCGGCAATTAATGCCTGAATATTATCTCGAGTGTCGATGAAACCCATTTCTTGAAGTTGCAACAACTGGGTGGCGTATACTTCCTCTGGAGGTACTGATATGATGGAATATTAGTTAGTTAGCAGGGTGGCAAACAAAAGTATATCGGCCGAACCAAAAAACTGCAGATACTAACCATTGGATCTATTACGAACGCTCAAGCTGCCAGCTCCGAGTCCACCAAACATGGTCATCAGTGCCTCCAAACCCATGCTGTTGTGCGTTCCTGAAAATATATTAAGATTATAAAAAAAACACCCCCATTTACTAAATCATTTCTAACAAAATAAATCTTGTTTCTTGTATTCCCCCCTAAATTGTATTCGAAAAAGCAATGTGAGCATAGATGATGCTATCGAAATCTGGATGACATCCATCATGATGAAGGAATGAAATGGTATTCGCTCGACGAAATCTTTTATAACAATGCTAACTCTCACATAATCCAAGTCTCACAATTTTGCATTCTCAATTCAATAATAGTTAATACTAAACCATTGTCAAACTCTATAAAAATGAAATAAAATTAATTGCTCATTATATGATGATGTTGATTCCAATGAACAATACAGTAGCATAGTTATCACTAATAAGAACAAGGGTGAATTGTGAAGGCAAAGAACTCCTAAAAACCAGTGAGAGTAACAGTGGAGAAACTATTTTCATTAAAAAAAAGAAAGAGAAATGATTTTGGATAAATGATGTTTGTACCTGCACCAGTCTGAGCATGCTCCCTGCAAGAGAGGAGCATATTTAGGAGAAAATTTCTTTGATGATGTTTCAGTTCATTCTCAAGAAATTGTTTTTTTTTCCAGTTCTAGCTACTTTTATTTCTTTATTTTTTACTAGTTTCAAAAGTGATTTTATAAGATGTAAAAACAACATAAGAAGAACATAAATACTTACAAGAAAACAATATTCACATGTCCGATTGTCCAGTCCAAAATCAGGTTTATGAATATTGCACCTACTAATACTAATAGTGATCTAAAATTGATTTTCATCTCGAAATGTGCCACTATCAATAAAAATCTTTTTGAGAAAATAATAAGAATGATTCAAAACATTAATAAAACTACATCCAGAACTAAACTAGATATAGAATTAAGCTATGAAATTTGAATTGTTCCGAAGAAATATTGATTCGAAAGGAAACAAGGTAAACAATCATGCACTCACTGGGTTGACTGCGGCTGACTAAGCTGTGAAAGACGAGACTGCTGCAATGTCGATAGTTGCTGCAATATGAAAAACCAGAATGGTGACGTATTCCAACCTTAATTTTTGCAAACAGTTTATTTAATATCCTGATTTTAACAACATTCCTAAACAGAACATTTATAGTGAAAAGATAACTACGGTCAAATAGAAAAGCAGGGTATGCAACAAGAAATTTCAAATTTTACTTTTGCATGCAGAACAGCTCGTTGGCGGTTAGAAGCACACTTCTATATGTTTTCATGCACGAGCAAGAGAACTTATACACTGCAGACTGGAGAGAGTTACCTGCATCATCTCAGGAGAAATCAACTGACCAAGAAATTGAGAGTTTTGCATCACTTCTCTAGGTTGAGAAACAGAGCCAACCAAGCTTTGAAGTTGAGGACTAAGACCAAGAACCTGGCCAATGGAAACGTCAGAAAACAAAAATCTTTACCCAAACCCCACTTATAGGAGAATGCAAGATAAACTAAAACCTGGTTCATGTATTGCGGGTTGGACAGGAGGCTTTGCATCATTTGTGAAATAGCTGGATTTTGCATAAACTGATTCAGTGAATTAGTATCCTGCATAGCACCAAACAAACCTTCAAATGGTGGACGACCAAGACCACCTAACCCAGCAGGTGCCTGTGGCCTAGAATCTGCACTAGGATTTGACCTTGTAGTGTTAGTTTGGGCACCTCCGCCTGCAAGATTTCATTCAATCAGTAGTTTCTTGGTAATATTTCTCTATGTCATTCTTCAAAATGGGAACTATAACTCATAAATCATCTTCAGAAAGTAAATCAACAGAACTAAAGCCCAGATAACTGCTTCCAAGATAAAACATTTTGCAGAATGGTTTGAGATGAAATGCAAAGAAGTTGTAAGAAAGCAAGAGCCTACCTGCAGAAGAAGACCAGGGGTCTGGTAGTCGATTCGTATTAGGATCTGGTGAATTGGGAATAGTTCCAGAAGCCGAGGTGGACTGGTTAGCTGACCCGTCTCTGGCTTGGTTCCCTCCGTGAGTTCCCAGGAGGAAAGCTAATGGTTCTGCAATACCATTTCCAGTAGCCCCAGCCATGGTGGTTGCATCCAGGAAAGGCTCTTGAACAATTTCATACATAGGGAAAAGCATGTTAAACCCTTCAGGTGATGATTCTATGTTGCTCAATGCTCTGTCTTTATTCCTCGTCATTTCACACATGAGCTCAGGGTTTCTAGTTTCTTCAAGTGTTTGTAGGAGAGCAGATGTATCATTAAGTATAGGTGCAAGTTCAAGATTTCGGTAAACTAACTCTGCAATTCAAGGATTGTTCAGGATAAAGTTTCGAGTCATTTCAGGATTATTCATTAAATTCTGAACAGCAGGCAAATCCATAATTTCTTCTATAATGCCGGGGTTTCGAGTCAGTTGTTGTTGTACATGTTCAAAATTTGGGAGGAGCCCATCTCCAAATGAACCAGCACTGCCACCTAAGCTGCCAAAGCCAAGTTCAGGAAACAATGAAGCTCTTAGACCAGCTTCTCCAGCTCCCAATGCCTCGCCATCATCTGAGCCGACAGCCCATGAATTTGTTTGAGTGGTGTTCATTCCTCCAAAACTGATTGTCCCATCTGCATTGGTTGTTGGTGCTGGCGGTGTTGGTGCAAAACGAAGAACCAAGTGGACCGTGTGATCTGCCTCCAAACCTAAGGTATACAATTGAATAAGGGATTTAAATCTCGGTCGCGTCGCGGTTATCGCGGTTGCGGACATAACGGAGGCTGTTGCGGTCATTGCGGGTGTCGCAGTCGTGAATTTTTTTAAATTCGCACAACTTATTATAAAACATAATAATTATAATTATAATTATAAAAAGTTACTTTTAATGATTTTTAGAGTGTTTTCAAACACTTATGAAAGGATTTAATTGAAAGGAAATAAGACTTAGAGACTCGATTGGAAGTTTCATTATGGATTTGTGGACTTAATTGGAATAAAACAAACATCAAACTAAAAATCTGTCTTAAAGGACTAAATTGTAAACTGAATAAAACTTATAAGCCTCTCCAAATATTCACTAACTCTCGAACTCTCCTTCCTGTGATTATAATTATAAAAAGTTACTTTTAATAATTTTCAGAGTGTTTTCTAACACTTATGAAAGGATTTAATTGAAAGAAAATAAGACTTAGAGACTCAATTGGAAGTTTCATTATAGATTTGTGGACTTAATTGGAATAAAACACAACATCAAATTAAAAATCTGCCTTAAAGGACTAAATTGTAAACAGAGGAAAACTTTTAAGCCTCTCCAAATATTCACTAACTCTTGAACTCTCCTGCACGCGATTTACCCTTTTTAATATTTCATCATCTTCCTCGAACTCCCGATATTCTGCAATTTTTCTTCAGATCTCCGGCCACCACCCATTCATCGTCCGTGAAATGCACCAGACTCACCGTTCAACTCCTCGTCCTATCCCGAGCAAACCTCGACCAACCGTTTCTCCTCTCCGTCGGTCGTTAACGAGATTCGAGCCAAAAAACTTTTGACGAACCATCCGCGATTGTTCTGAAAACGGGAATAGCGGTCCGTTATCGCCGCAATCGACCGCTACCCGTTAAATCGAGGGCGTAATCCGCCGTTTTTAGTGTGAATCCGATTCCCAGGCCGATTTTCAGCAAAACCGGTTTCAGACGGCGGCGATACTGAGATTTCTCGGCCGAGATCTCGGTTTCGGTCCGAGATTTAAAACCCTTACCATCAAACATTAAGCAGGCGTAAAAGCAAAATCTGGGATTTCTTTCAACTACCCTCCTATCTCCATTAAACAAAAAGCAGAACTTACGGAACAACAGGTAAGAAGCAAATAATAGCAGCGTTTTTAAATAGAATAGAGCAAGATCCCTTGAACTAGTTAAAAAATAAATAAAAGGCCAAGCAAGGCGTCCAAATAGAACCTCAATACCGATGAATTCAACCAAAAGAGCATAGCAAAATATTTAGTGGGAATTAGCTTCAAAACATTCAATTTAGAATACCGGGTTAAATTTCTTCCGCCCTATCAAAGGTCAAGGGGACCAACAATGAATCCAGTAGCTTTCTATAAAGCGATAAAGAGGATGAGTTAATGTACCGTATCTTTGCAGGGTCTGATTGTCCTTCAATATCACAGTTGCGCGCCAGAAGTTCCTTGAAAGAAAGGACGGTGGAATCAAGGTTGATCTGAACGGAGAATTTGGAGCCGGAAGAACAACTGACATTGACGGTGACAGCATCGGCTTTCATAGAAGCAGTAGTATCAGTATGACCTCCTCCTAGTCCTCCCATAGTGTGCCACTGCCAGAGTCACCGCCTGGAACTCAAAACCGCCCAACTTTGGCCAGCTATAATCCTATACGGGTAAGCAGGGAAAGTTGAAAGGAATGTTGTTGTGATCGTAAAATCCAAGTAAAATGCAGTTGTAAAGAGAAATGAAACTGCAAAGCAAACCCAGACAAATATCAAGCAAAGGCAATGACAACAAATAAATTATACGTTTCAAGTAAGGAAAAAGACGAAGAAAAAGGTGAATGTATATATATACTTACTAGGAGAGGATTGGGTTTGAAGTATAATGATACCATCCCATTATTTTCCAAGCCCAAGGTTGGGCCCTCATCAAAAAGGCTTTTACAAGTTATTACCAATAATAGTTACATAGGTGTAAATAAGTATTAATAGTTCAAATAAATAAAATAATTTATTTATAATAATGTAAATCAGTGTATTTCTTTTTAAACAATTAAATTTTAAATCAAACTTTCATAACTATTGTTTATGCAAATCGAGAAAAAAAAATTATAAAACTTTATCAACACGTCAATCTCAATTTCCCCAACAAATATATGTACTTCTCACTCTGCTTTTTGAATTTCATTTCAATTACGTGAGTTACTTTAAGTTTATATTTCAGCACCAGCCATATCAAACAAACCAAGTCTATGGTGCTCTTCGTACCTATCTAATCAATGAATTGATTCAAAATCCTGTATAACACCTTTTAACTAGGTCATCTTATAATCTGGCCAATATTTCTTTTTCTGAAAAATAATCTAACCAAGAATTTAACAATTATTGTATCAGAATAAGTGCACTAACCGTCAAACATTAATGATTCCAACAAACTGTAGTAATACAAAACCAACCTATTGTGTGAAGTCATTCTGAAAACAACAATCTCTAGAGTAGGTGGTTAAAACTCTAAATTGACACATTCCATTATCTAGCATTTGAGTGTGTTTCAAAATATAACTTTACTTTGTAAGAACTCAAAAACATTTGAATATGTTTCATTTTTCTCAATTAAACTATTTATTTTCTTTAAAAATAAAATAAAAAATAACATTATTGAATCCGGTCCAAATAGTATGTGTAAACAAACAAAACTAAGTATTTTGCTATATTAATTGAGTGAGAAAAAAAAAAACTTTTGCTATGACAATGTTATCATACTTGAAAGAAAACAAAGTTCAGTTTAGTTTTGGTTTTATTTAATTTGATATGGACTGAGTTCGTTTAATTTGAATAAGTATGTTTATAGTGTTTGAATCACCACTGCACAAAATTTAAAGCGATCAAACAAATTGGAGCAGTTGAATCGTATGTATTTACTTCTTTCATGTTCATATTATTTTATTAATATATCCGTTAGGGACGAAGCTCGGATTAAATCATGAGGGGTAAGTTGTTTAACTTTAGAACGAACAGAGATTTTAAAAAGTAATTAAACCATAAAATTAAAGGATATAATATTTAATTTCACAAATTTTAAAATTAAAAGGTCTTAAAAAGTAATTAGATTAGGAAAATTGGGGGGTTAATACTTAATTTAATTAATTTTAAAACTGATAAGGTTCTAACTAAATTAGATCAGATAATTCCAGGATGGGCAAAAGACTAAATTGAAATGATTTTAAAACTATCAATAACCTAAAATATAGTTAAACTATCAAAGTTGGGGCATGGGGGGCAACTGCTGCTCCCACCCTCAACGTATGTTCGTCCATGCATATATCATATGAGTTGGGATTCATTTATATAGTGTATAATTTCAAAGTTTTACGTAATGAAAATTTTGGTTTTCACAAGCGGACCCAATTCAGGGTTTAGATGTTTAGATTGTAGAATTTAAAATTTAGGATTTATTGTTAGAATTTAAGTTTTAATGTTTATGAGTTAGGGTTTAGTTTTTAGGGTTTTAATTTTAAAGATTTAGATTTTAGAGTGAAATTAAGCATGCTTGTGGAACATTTTTTCCACGTTCAATGCGTAGAATAATAACTCTTACAATATTATATTTAAATTTGTTCTAAAATTATATTTAAACACTTGAAAATTTAACCAATGTGAGATATATATCTTTGCATTATCATATCTCAAATAGGTTAAATATTAATTTCTTCAAAATATATACTCGTGTGTTCGAAAGACAAGTCACACACATGTTATCACCCAATTTGTACTCAGAAATATTTTTTTATTTTTTATAACCATCAATATCTAATTGAATGACTAATTTAAATCGAATATCATAAATATCCATTACGATAAATAACTTGATTTAGATAGCTAATCTTTTATGCCTATTCTGGTATAGTCTTATATAGTATAATATAATATAATAATGTCCCAAAAAAGAGTCCACAGTGGCAGTGTGAGAGCGTCTAGAACGCGCGTCCCGTAAAAAAAATTCCAATCTAAATCAAACTTCAAATCTCCAATCTTAAACATTATATTATTTATTTATTCTTTGTTAGGAAAAGTTTAAAATAAAACGTGGAATGATTTTTGAAAACCAAGTCACAACCCAGATGACCGTTGTTAGGACAAAGCTCCTATAATCATTCAACGGTCACTTTTCAATAATTAGCCGTTGCCCTTTTTTAAAATTCCTCCTCCATCCCGCTGTTCTTTCAATAATTAGCTCTTATATTATTTATCTACCTGTACCTGTAGATCTCCGCTTCCACAGAGAAAGAGAAAACCTTTTTTTTTTTAACTTCTTTAAATGTCCATTCTCTCCACAATTTAAAGAGTTTACATTTTACGTACATTGTCCTCCTTCTTCTTCATTTTGTTATTTCAGATATAATCGAAAATGGAACATATATCTGATGAGAACAATCTTAATCTTACCAAACCCACAAATGTTCAAGGTATGTCCGGTTTCACTCGCTTTTCAGTTCAGTGTCCAAAACTGGATGTTTCCTTAAACCCCATAGATCTAACATGTTTGTTTCGAATGAAGGAGGAGATGGTGTTATAGGTTGCAGAAAGTTTGGGCAGGAGATTAAGCACAACATAAGAGCTTTGGGTGTGATTAATCATAACTTAGTGGGAGCTAAACCATACCCTTGTGTTGTTAATAAGAGAGCCTTGTCACAGTATATATCTCTCATTTGCTTTATTCTTTCATATCTCAATTGTTTCTCTTGAAAATGTCTGAAATCTTTTTCTTTTCTTTCTCAGAAGAAATGGATGTTTTGAACACAAGCAGGTTGATCCTGAGCACAGATCTATTACAAGGTTAGATTTTGGAAATTTTCTAGCTTGTCGAATGAGTAAAGGTGTAAAATAGAAGAAAGTTCAAATTTTGGATCTTTAGATCTCAGTCAACTAGAAAAGTCGTGTCTTTTTTGCTTCATCCTGTATGCTTCCGAGAGTCGTGTCTTCAATCTCTGATCCTTTCATTTTTGACCTTTCAGGAAGTTTGCTGCCCAAATTTCCAGTACTAGTCAACGGCATTGCCCCGAGGTACCACGACCTACTCGAACTCGAGTATTTTGGAGGATCCTTTCCTTGTCAATACTCGAACTCGAACCGAAGAGTTCGAGTATAACATGGACAGCAACATTATTACTAGATTCTGATGGCTTTGTCCTTTTAACAGGAAACTAAGAAGCTGAAACCATCGGTTCTTAGCTCAAATGAGTTTGGAGATTGTATATTTATAGATGTGGAGGGAAACAAGGCATCTGTAGACCACCCGGTACCCATGTTCTTAGAAGAAACAGAAACCAGACTCGGTGAAGCCGATGAGATGGTATCTACTTCACACATTGTATTATTCTTCACTGTAATCGGTTTACTAAAACGGGATTTGGTGAAATTGGATAGGAGGAGGTCGAAATGGAGGATATAGTTGAAGAGCCAATTGTTGATATTGATGGCTGTGATGCAAAGAATCCGCTGGCAGTCGTCGAATATGTCGAAGATTTGCACGCCTATTACAGAAAGATGGAGGTAAATCTGTCCATGTCCATTAAGGGATTTGTTTCCTAGTTAAGCAAAAGTTAGTGACCATGCTTAAACCAGTTCATTGTATGCAGAGTTTTAGCTGTGTTTCGCCTAATTACATGGAGCAGCAATCTGACATTAATGAGAAAATGAGGGCTATACTCATCGACTGGCTCATTGAGGTATTTGAAATGCCATAAATGGTGAATAATTGGTTCTGGTTCAAACTTTTAAAGAATGGGGCACTAAGGTCATAATTGGTTTGCAAAATCAACAGGTGCACGACAAATTTGACCTCATGGGGGAGACATTGTTTCTTACAGTTAATCTCATAGACAGATTTTTGTCTCAACAAACAGTGGTGAGGAAAAAGCTTCAGTTGGTTGGACTGGTTGCTATGCTCTTAGCATGCAAGTACGAGGAGGTGTCTGTTCCTGTGGTGGGAGATCTAGTCCTCATATCAGATAAAGCTTACTCTAGGAAAGAAGTTCTGGAAACGGAGAAATTGATCCTCAACACATTGCAATTCAACATGTCGTTCCCGACACCGTACGTTTTCATGCGGAGATTCCTCAAGGCGGCTCAGTCCGACAAGAAGCTCGAGCTTCTATCGTTCTTCTTGATCGAGCTCGCACTGGTGGAGTACGAGATGCTTAAGTTCCAACCATCACTACTAGCAGCAGCTGCAATCTATACTGCTCAATGCAGTCTGTATGGGTTCAAGCAATGGAGCAAGACATGCGAGTGGCATAGCAGCTACACAGAAGATCAGATATTGTGAGTGTTCATATCTTGTTTTATTTCATTTCTTGCCAACAAACATTGTACCAAACAAGCTATTAATGATGTTTTGTTTTTTCTTCTTGTTGTAGAGAATGTTCAAGATTGATGGTTGGTTTCCATGAGAAGGCAGCAACAGGAAAACTAACAGGGGTACATAGAAAGTACTGCACATCCAAGTTTGGTTTCACTGCAAAATGTGAAGCGGCAAAATTTTTATTAGAGACCCAACAACTATAGCACATCCAGCTATTGATTGTCAATACCTGATTTGATGAAGAGAGTGGGGCAGGACACTTTGGGTAGCGACACTTAAGAATTCTTAAGCAAATTTGAGAAATTTTAAGCTTCGCAGCACCATCCTGGGTTGTTAGAAACTGTCTTTACAACTATGGATATGATTTAATTTTCTCACTGTAATTTCCTGTATTCCCTAATACACTTAATAAATGAAACACCATTCTTTTTTGAATTCCATGGATCCTTTTTATTTGAAGTTTTTGATATAATGAAATCTGAAGTTAAGTCTGATTAAATCTGGCATGAGTATTATGGAACTAACCCACCGTGAGTCCGTGGCAAAGATATCTATCTGTTCCGTCATCAGGAAAGCCGAGGCCGATCTCCGTCCCTGAAGAGTGAAGACTACGCCGTTTTGTTCCTTCAAGGTGGGGCCACAACCCAGTGTCCCTTTGAACCTTTGCGGCCCCAATGACTCCTTTGATTTATCTGGTGAGTGGCTCATGGGGTGACAAGGCTTTAAGGAAGCCTAGAGGATTAAAGGAGGTCGAAAAGAAGAATAAAAAGAAAGCTGATATGTTTTACGATGCCGTTGACGACAGTAAAATACCCTGTCAAGAAATCAATAAAGGTCACTTATGAACGTGCCGTTTACATTGGAGAAACCAGAGTTGGAGACTGAGAAGATGGTGGAGCTCTCGAGCTTCTATATAAAATGTCATGCCTTTGACTGGTGTTGGGAAGTTGGTTCCTTTCATTAAAGATTTCCAGACTCGGCATGCTTATTTCGTGCCTCGGGCAGTTTTTACGTAGTATAATGATCTATTACCAGCAAATTCTTGTACAACTGTTGAATATTACGAGCAGGGGAAGTTTAACAAAGGTTTTTGAGTCAGATTCTTGGTTGTACAACGTTAATTAATGCAATGTAAGGCCGCTTGAATTTTGATGTTTTTATTTTTCTCCTTCGTATTGTTATTACAACGTAATGAATATGTATATCTCAATGCTGAAGCACATTTCTTACATCCCCTGTGAACCTCAGAAGAATCAAGAACAAGAAACTCAAGCTTTGAAATGGATATGTGGAATGGCAGTTAGTTTATTATTAATAAAGAAGAAAACAATTCTTGTTTAGGGCATTACCAATTAACCCATAAACCTACATTATGTTAATTCTTGTCTTATTTATCTTACAAACTACAACCAGTCTCCTAATTGAACAAACTGCAACTGGCACTGGACATCAGAATCCAATTTAACTATCCGGCGCCATATGTTCGAAATTATAATTGCAGATGGCAATTCTTCTTTAAAATATAGAGACAGCAAGAAAAGTATATGTTGGAAACCCGGTGGACCCAACACACTATTATTACTACACCAATCTTCTAATTTCTTAGTGCACAATTTAGGTGACAGTGTCGACCATACATTATTTAGGCGGTAAAACCAAACATATACTATTTAGACGACAGTGCCGACCATATAACATTTAGGCGGCATAGCCGACCATATAGTAATTAATTCAAGTGTACTAAGAAAATACATAAATTTAGAGCTCAACCGAAAAACTTTTAATTACAAAAAAAAAATAATACTTTTATTAAATACACAAAAATATTACAACACTTACCTCACTACAAATTTCTCTCCCCACACTTGCACGCACACTCCACTTTTAACTTGCACCCACTCGTCACTCACAACACTACACCTCACGTCACTCTTCAACTTGCACTCTTCAGACTACACACTTGCACCCACTCACTTTTCACGCCACATCTACACACACCTCACGTTCCTGTTTATAGTTCTTCCTAAGGCGGTTTATGTTTTTTATTTAATTATTATTATAATATATTATTATTCTTTATACTTGCCGAAATTCTATAGAGAGGTCGGTGACTTCTTAACACTCACCCTCAACGACTTCTCTCTTCAGGTGGTTTGCAGATCATTCTGAGTGTTTCTTGAATTTCTTAAACTTTGAACTACTCAGATTCTTCATGAATATGTCTGTAACTTTTTCATCTGACTCTAGTGGCACCATCTTGATCTCCCCTTCAAGAACCTTTTTTATGGAGTTATTTGTTGCTTTGATGTCGTCTAAGGCACATACTAGTTGTCATGTAGTCTTCATTCGCTCGAACATCAATCCCTTCTTTATTTTACCATGCTTGCGCCACAACCATAGCAGTGCGGTATCTTCCCAATAAAGTAAGGCATTGACGATCGTCCTAGCATCCTCCACAGCATTTGTGGCTTGGATGTATTGTTCCAAGCTCCACTAGAAGTTATCTTCATTCTTCACATTTATGGCCTTTTTATACGACTCGAGTTTAGAAACCTTCACCCTCAAAGGAGTTAGAATAGGGATGGATGAGGTAGCTCCCCATCATAAGCTAGTGCCTTCCTAAGAAGCATCATCTCCTCCTTCATATTTTTTAATTTCCTATGTACCACCTTAAGCTCTTCCCTTAGAGCTTTGTTCTCTTCTTTGAGGACAAGAATTTCACTAGAAAGAAAATTTGAAGAAGTCTCGCATTGTTGTGAACACTTACTAGTAGCCTCGTTTATGGCTCCCAACATTTCTTCTCGAAGCTCGTCGACTTCCATTTGGCTTGGACGAAGCTCCTCAGATGTAGGTTGATATACAACCGTATTCCATGGATTTTTATCTTTCGAGGATGAGCTTTCTCTTTCTTCACTTGGATTTGATACTTGTTCTTCACTTTCTTTCTCATCTTCTGAAACTTCTTCTAAGTCATGAGATTTTGGAAGTTCGATCTCCTGATGTAACCACCAAGAACAAGCTTCATCAAACACCACATTCCTTGAAGTGTAGCACTCGTAATTGGTTGGATCACAATATCTCCAACATCTCTCATCATTGGAGCTAGGGATGTAAAAACAGGTAATCAGATGGGTTTTAGGTCGGGTCCTGTCAGGTCGGGTCAAATCAAATACAAGTTATTTTCAGGTCGATTTAATGTTTCGACTTGATTTGGGTCGGGTGCGGGCCAATTTCAAGTCGGGTTCATTTCAGGCCGAGTTCATTTCAGGCCAGGTTCATTTTAGGCCGGGTTCATTTCAGGTCGGGTCAAAATGGTTCGGGTTCGAATCAGTTAATTGACGGGTTAATTCAGGCTCAGGTTCATTTCAAGTCGGGTTAATTAAGGTTTCGAATTCGTATTAAGTTTGAGTTTGGTACAAATAATCGATAGACTTTGGGTATGGTCATTTCAAGTGAATTATTTAACGCCTTTCACAAACACGAATCACATTAAAAATAAATATTAGGCACTATAATGAACAAAAATATCATCATATTTAAAATATTGGAGTAAATTACAAAAAATAGAAATTAAACACCTAAATCTTACTATCACTAAACCCTTAACCCCGAACTTGAACACCTAAATCTTACAATCACTAATAATTAAAGTGCAAGCATAATCTCTTAATCCCTAAACTAACCCCATAACCCAAACACTCAACTTGATATGATTACCACTAAACCCCAAACCTCAACCCCTAAATCTTTTTTTTGAGCTAAAATAAATTGAGCCTTCAAAAGTCCGTCAAACGTTTGAAATCACCATCGGTCATTTTAGGTTGGGTACAACCAAAATAAGTTAGGCCTTTAAATGGTTTAATTATTAAATAATTTTATGAAGGAGAATCTAATTAAAAAAGAACCTAAACGTAAAGGTCTAAGGAAACTAAACTAAAATTGGGACTAAAATGAATCAAACTAAAACTAAAGAATAAAAACAAAAGACCTAAGTGTAAAGCTCCTAAACTAATAATGACCTAAAGTGCAAATAACCCCTAAAAATGGGCGGGATTTTCCCCTCCATTTGTTAACTTAATTGTTGTTTTTGTTTCAATTTCTTTTGAGTTTTGAAATTGAAATATCAAATATGGGATATGAGGATTGGACATTTGGACCGTTTGGTTCCTTGGGAATTGGGAATTGGGAATTGAGTGGGCGGGCCGAATCCCTAAAAAATGGACGTTTTTTTAGCTTTGGACTAAATTACAAAAAAATGAATAGGGGTCAATTTGGACTAAAAATTAAATTTTAGGGACTAGAATAAATTGGACTAATTCGGGTTCACTTCAAGTCGGATTAATTCGGGTTTCGAAACGTATTAAGTTTGAGTTTGGTACAAATAATCGATATACTTTGTGTAGGGTTATTTCAAGTGAATTATTTAACACCTTTCACAAACACGAATCACGTTAAAAATAAATATTAGGCACTATAATAGACAAAAATATCATCATATTTAAAATATTGGAGTAAATTACAAAAATTAGAAATTAATAAGGGTCAATTTCGGTGAAAAATTAAATTTTAGGGACTAGCATGAATAAAAATATCATCATATTCAAAACTTTGGACTAAATTACAAAAAAAATGAATATGGGTCAATTTGGAATAAAAATAAAGTTTTAGGGACTAACATGAACAAAAATATCATCATATTAAAAACATTGGACTAAATAAAAAAATGAATAGGGGTCAGTTTGGAGTAAAATTTAAATTTTAGCTACTAGAATAAACAAAAATATTATTGGACTAAATTGCCAAAAATATAAATAAATATGGGGCAATTTTAACTAAAAATTAAATTGTAGGGACTAGAATAAAAAAATATTATTAAACTAAATTACCAAAAATAGAAATATATATGGGTCAATTTCGGCTAAAAGTAAAGTTTTAAGGACTATAATGAACAAAAATATCATCAGATTAAAAACATTAGACTATATTAGAAAATTTTAAAATAAATAAGGGTCAATTCGAATCCTTCAACCCTTAAATCTTACAATCACTAATAATTAAAGTGCAAACTAAATCCCTAAACTAATCTCATAGCTCCTACCAAACACTTAACTTGACATATTTACCCCTAAACCCAAACCCTAAATCTTACAATCAATAATAATTAAAGTGCAAGCCTAATCCTCGAATCTTCTAATCCCTAAACTAATCCTATAACCCCAAACACTCAACTTGAATCATATATTATACCCATAAACCCCAAACCTCAACCCTTATATCTTACAATCATTAATAATTAAAGTATAAGCATAATCCCCTAATCTCTAAACTAATCCCATAATTCCAAACACTCAACTTGACACATTTACCCTTAAACCCCAAACCTCAACACCTAAATCTTACAATCACTAATAATTAAAGTGAAGCATAATCCCTTAATTCCTAAACTAATCACATAACCCCAAACACTCAACTTGACACATTTACACCAAAACCCCAAACCTCAACCCTTAAATCTTACAATTACTAATAATTAAAGTGCAAAACTAATCCTCTAATCCCTAAACTAATCCCATTACCAAAAAACTAATAATTATAATTTAATACATTATATTTGTCGACGCCGTTTTTCATCCTTGCCGAAATAAATTGGGCCTTCAAAAGCCCGTCAAACGTTTAATTATTAAACAATTTTATGAAGAAATATCTAATTAAAAAAGAACCTAAACGTAAAGGTCTAAGGAAACTAAACTCAAATTGGGACTAAAATGATCAAACTAAAACTAAAGAATAAAAAAAAACTTAAGTGTAAAGCTCCTAAACTAGTAATGGCCTAATCCACTAATAACCCATTAAAAAATGGGCGGGCAAGATTCCCTCCATTTGTTACAGCAATTGGCAATTGCTTTTTAAATATGGGTGGGCTGCGGGTTGATTAACTTGCAAAATGGGCGGGCAAGTTTTTACTTTTTAGGGACTAGAATAAAATAAAAAATGAATAGGGGTTAATTTGAAGTAAAAATTAAATTTTAAGGGCTAGAATAAATTGGACTAAATTGTCAAAAATATAAATAAATATAGGGCAATTTTGACTAAAAATTAAATTGTAAGGATTAGAATAAACAAAAATATTATTAGACTAAATTACCAAAAATAAAAATTCCCATAATTTCCTCCAAAATTTTGGGTGGCTTTTATCTGTCCAAAATTTTTAGACTAAAAGTAAATTAATCTCAAACCTAAAAAATGGGTGGCTTATTTCCCTCCAAAATTTTGTCTTTTCCCTCTTTTTTACCAATTGTCTTTTTCTTTTTATACCAATTGTTTTAGTTTAATTCAATTGAGTCCCAACTTAGATTAATTTAATTGAAATTCCACATTTGGTTTTAGAATTCGATTATGTCTGTGATTTATGCGTCTAGATTTTAGTTTAGCTCAATTAGATTCTAAGTTTAATAAATTAATTCAATTCAGACATTATTATTATTATTATAACATATAATAAACTTTGATTAAATATAATCATACACAAAATTTTGATATTGATGTAAATATGTAATTGTACACATTATAACATCAACATGAAAGTTAAAACTTTAATTTAGTTCAAACTTAGTAGTTCAAACTTGACAAATAATTTATATTGAATGAGTTACTAAGCATATTGAATTATTACTAAGCATTGAATTATTTAATAAAATTTCAAACTTAGTAGTGTCAAATGAATATCTAAATCCAATCTTTCCTTTTTTGATATTTTTAATTGATTATATATGTATATATAACAAAAAGATTATTTAACACTTTAAATTAATTTTAAAAAGTAATAGTTTACATTTACCAACACTTAATAGTTTGCATTTATCAGCACTTTAAATTCATCAAATCATAGGCTTCCTCAATTACATGTTAGGTAAATCAAGTCAGGTCAATATTAGTTCAGGTCAACAACAGGTCAGGTTCAAAACAAGTCGGGTCAATTAACAGGTCGGGTTCAAAACAGGTCGGGTAAAATCGGATCTCAGGTCAATTCAGTCGGGTAATATCGGTTATTTGCCAGGTTAGTCTCAGGTTCGGGTTCGTTTCAGTCGTGTGTAGGTTGGGTTTCGGGTCTATAATAACATGTTCAATTCAGGTTTAGGTCATTCTTGGTTGAATGCATGTCGGGTTCGGTTACTACAGTAACATGTCCAACTCAGTTTCGGGTCAACAATAGTCGGTTACTGATCGGTTTCGGGTCATCGATCCTCGGGTCAAACCAGGTTTTGACTCGAGCAGGTTTTAGTCGAATTTTTAGGTCGGGTTAGTTTTTTACATCCCTAATTGAAGCACCAAGAGTCGACAATTCAATCCTCCTCGTAATCAATTTTTGACTTCATGGTTGTAGCAAGAGCTGGTTTCTCCATGTCTTCTTCCAACTCTTCATCCTTATAGTCTACATTTGGATTTGTAGTTGCAACGAAAATTGGTGCCTCCATGTCTTCTTCCAACTCTTATTCATCATCGTAGTTCGTCTTTGAGTCTGTGGTTGCTACAAGAGATGATTCCTTCATGTCTTCTATTAAATCTTTTTCAACAAAAGTCCATCTTCTACAACCCATTCTTCCTCGTTGATGGAAGCTTCCAACATGATCTCATTCTCCGCCTCTTTTATGGTGGTCATGTTTCATTGAAATGTCCTTCTTTTAGAGAATCTGCATTTTCGAGCAAAATGACCCTTATTTCAGCAATTGAAGCATTCACCATTTTTCCTTCTATCGTCCTCTTCATTTTGTTGACGATAGTTTTTTCTTTTGTGTCGAGCTCCCCATGAAGTGTTACTTCATTCTTTTGAATAATGCTTGCCTTCTTGTGGCCTTCTTTCCTTCGTCAATTCTTGTCTGCGTGACGTGCCTTTCCTCTTGTTGGTGAAGAGTGCTTCATCTTCGTCTTTTATGGTTACGCCACTCATCTATTTGGCTAATGCCTCGTGATTAGCCAACAGGTTCTTCAGTTCCACTAAAAATGGCTGAGTAAGCCATCCCCGAATGGCGGCAATAAATGCATTGTACTCGGGTCTTAGGCCATGGATGATAATTCTCTTTATCCTTGCCTCGCTCACCTTCTCCTCTGGTGCAAGTTGAGATATCTTACGACAAATAAATTTCACCTTGGTAAAATACTGAGCAACAGATAGGTTTCCTTGTGAGATGCCCGCGAGCTCATTTTCTAAGAGTTGGAGGCGTGCTCCATTCTTCTTTGAAAATAACTTTGCCAATGTTTCTTAAGCTGCCTTTGGTGTCTTGTCATCACAAATATGCTCCAATAGGTCCTCCTCGATTGTGGTCTTCAATATATATAAAGCCTTCCCAGCCTTGATCTTCCATTTTTTCAAGGCTTCGACATTCTCCTTCAGTGGAGGAGTTGTGTCGGTGCCTGCGACTATGTCCCACAAATCCTGACCTTGTAGGTAGGACTCTATGCATGTCTCCCAATAACCATAGTTGTAGTCATTGAGCTTCCTAATCTCGTTGTTTGTGCTTCCAAAGTCTGCCATGTTGACTGACGCCTGGTGTCCACTAAGCTTGGTTCCAAACCAATAGCTTTACAATCCCTGACTATATTCCAGCAGAATCTCTCTTTAGCACTTTGATGCAACACCGACTAATGTAAGTGTCTAACGCTTACCTAAGCTTTCTCCACTGGTAACGGTCTCAGACCGCCGGCTCTGATACCAATTGTTAGAAATCCGATGGACCCAACACACCCACTATGGAAGACTTAAGACTGACCACTACTACTACACCAACTCCCTGAGTCGGTTAGCCTTTCTATCTTCTAATTTCTTAGTGCACAACTTAGGTGGCAGTGCCGACCATAGATCATTTAGGCGGTATAACCGACCATATACTATTTAAGCGACAGTACCGACCATATAACATTTAGGCGGCATAACCGACCATATAGTAACTAATTCAAATGCACTAAGAAAATACATAAACTTGGAGCTCAACCGAAAAATTTCTAATTACAAAAAAATAATACTTTTATTAAATACACAAAAATATTACAACACTTACCTCACTACAAATTTCTCTCCCCCAGAGCTTACACGCACACTCCACTTTTAACTTGCGCCCACTCGTCACTCCCAACACTACACCTCACGTCACTCTTCAACTTGCACACTTCACACTTGCACCCACTCACTTTTCACGCCACATCTACACACACCTCACATTCCTATTTATAGTTCTTCCTAAGGCGGTTTATGCTTTTTATTTAATTATTATTATAATATATTATTATTCTTTATACTTGCTGGAATTCTCTAGAGAAGTCGGTGACTTCTTAACAGTATACTTACTATTTGGATCTTCCATCTCTCGAGCCAACAGCTATCTGTTTAAAAAATTCTCTGGTAGCATCTGCAAGTTCATCATAGCAACCAGTAACGAAACTAACTAAAGTTTGTGATTTTGTCATGATGATTGATTATCAATCGAAAATCAAGGTAGTTTTCCATTAAATCATTTTTTCATATTCTAAAGGAACTAACCCCGCATTTTATGCTGCTTCAGGAAGATATAACCTAACCAAGATGGTACAAGTTATAACAGAATCTGTTGGCAGAAAAAGCATCTCCGAACTTAGAGTTCAAGTTCAGACAACTACTGCTAGTTCCATCCTAGAAGAGTCCAATATTATTTTATGATGTTTAACATTCATGCACAAGACCTACCATGATTCATTGTCAAAGATGGATCTTGCTCATCCATGGATCCAATTACTTGTGCCGGTGTACCTGCTACCATACTTCAAAACCCCCCAAGAAGGCATATCAAACATTTAGGATTTAGTCATTAAATTTCAAAATAAAGTGCAATCATGAATAATTGGGGAAGTTACAAAGGTACCTATGTGGAGGAACATGTTGCTCCTGTGTTATACGACCATAAAATCTCCCTGCTCTTAGCATTTATCGCATATATATGTCCTTCTTTGTATGTGGAACCACCAAACAGGACTCCATTAGCCACCGTCACAGGCCCACTGGCGGTACCATTGTTAGGGTCACTTGTTGACCAAAGGATTTGTCCGTTTTTAGCATCCATTGCCACCCATCCACCGGCGGTAGTGTTTCTTGTAGATGGTTTCAGAGTGAAGTTTTTGGCGTCAGAATTATCTATGTTTGTGTAAACCCTATTTTCATCTGTGGCGGCACCCCATGTTCCGCCTCCGGTGAGACCACCAGCTCCAGCTTCCTACACCAATTAATGGCTGATTATATATCACTGTTTTTCATCAAGGCCTGGCCCATAATGACCAAAACAATTGAATTTTAGTATTGTGAGCAAAACTCGACTCGACTTAAAAAAATTAAACTTTTATGACTCGGTTTGAAGCGTAAAAATTTAAATTGATTTAACTTGAATCGTAATTTTATAAACTCGATTTTAAAATATTTTAAATAAAGTTTGAGTTAAAAAAAATAGAATTCAAATAACTCGAATTTTTTAGTAATTAGCGAATTATTTTTTAAGTTCGAGTCAAGTCTCATAACTTTGCCTGATATATATGCATATCACACATGAGAAATTGCGAAGATCGTATATGATTATAGAAAGTCGTTTGAATTCGAACCAATTACTACCATAACATTAAGAATATGTACAATTAAATTTGAATAGAAACTCGAACAACTCAACTCGACTCGGAAAAATTTCAAATAAAGTTTGAGTTAAAAAATAGAACTCATAAATACAACTAACTCAAAATTTTTTAACTTCATTCGATCGAATGCTCACCCCTATCTATTGAGTTAAGTTGATGTAGAAGGGTTTAGATACCTTACCGTAGACCATATAATATTGCCATCATCACGATCCAAAGCCCATGCAAATCCATTTTTTTGGACTGCAACAACGATTTCTTTCTCAGTTCCATTCACGTTTGTGCTTAGCATCATCGGCGCTTCGCCAAAATCAGCATCAGGGTTTGGTCCCGGAGGGCAATCGGGAACTGAAGGATTATTGCAGGCAAAAAACCAAACATCATAGCCCCCAAGCTGATGGAACCACTTGATGTTTCCGGTGTCCAAATCAAGAGCCAGGAACGAATCCGAGTGGTTATCAGGCTCGACACACTCGTCCGAATGAGTAGGAGGAACTTGGGTTTGATTGCTTTGTCTTTCTTGGCAATCGGTTATGTTTTGGGGAGCCGAGTAGAGGTTCCCGGTGGCAATATAGACGAGGTTCCTCGCGACGTCCATCGGTGGGCTGCTGCCCCAAATGGCAGCCCCGGCATATTGGCCAGTTTTTGCGTTTAGTTTGACGAAGCTTCCTCGAAAGATGCAGCATTTTTCGATGCTAAGCTCTTCTTCTAGTGAAGATGTTCCCACGTAGAAATTCCTGAGTTTAAATCAAATGAACCAGACATTAATATTTTAGGTTTTATTACAAATGCATTTACCTCCGATATTGTTTGATCAAGTTTTGGACAAGATGTCGGATTCAATCTAAATTCACCCAGATTATTACTTTAATAAAAAAATTACAATGGTTTAGATGGTCTAATTTTCCAAAATTTTCTTTTTTAAAAAATTAATTTTTCAAAGGCTTCCATTATTTTAAAGAATTGCATTCATCTTAATGAGTGTATATACAAACATTTAAAAAGTTGAAAAACATTTCAGATATAAATAACCGACCAAAAACAATGCAAGGATCATGAAGTTAGCCAAACTAAATAATATATAGCCATAAATTTGACTTTTGGATTGTTATCAACTCATTCATCCGGATATGCTGACCTTATTGATCTTTCTATTAGTAATATTTTAAGTTTATGTTTGATTGAATTATTTTTAATTTAATGGTTAAATTATAAAATAAGAATTTTATTATAAGCTCTAACTATTTACTTAACAAAATTTTCATATTTTATACGATATAGAACTTAAAAGTCAGAAATCAAACAAATTATACATAATACAGATCTTGTTGAACAGTGTATGTATGTTGCAGGCCAAGTAAATAATATAAATAATTATGAATTGAGACATAAATTTCCTTGTTTAAACAGCAACAATCACAAAAAAAAAAAACGTATTACTATACATTCCCATTAAGTATAACGTTCACGAGAGTTTCTACTTTCTATATATATATTTAATAGTTTTAAGGTGATTACACATTTCATTTTTTTTAATTCTTTGATATACTACACACATTGCAGACAAAACGAATTGAACCCTAGTTTCCTAGGATAAATAAAATTCTCTTTTTTATTGAGACCACTAGTTGAGTACTATTTTCTATATATTTTTTAATAATTTTTTCGTGATTACAAGATAATATTTATTTACATTTTTTCTCAACCATTTTATGACACATTTTGCAACGAAACTGTTTAAATCCAAATATTCTAAAATGACAACTTTGAAAATATAATTATTTATGTGCTTAATAAAAAAATTACGTATAAAGCGACTAACCCCTTATAGTAAGTCCCTGACATGGTGATGCAACCAGCTGGGTTTTGATCAAGCAGGGTTGACCAAACAAGCTTCCCATTGGATCGCTTCACCGCGGCAACAGAAGCCGGTCCACTAATCCCAACGATGAGCAAATCCTTAGCAACGGCGGGCGTTGTTCTTGAAGCCGTGACATTAACATTGAATATAACTCCGGTGGAATTAATGCCAGTCAACTGCTGCAGATTTTGTTTCCAAATCATAGATCCATCGGATTCTTTCACGGCATAAAGATATCCATCCCAACTCCGGAAATAAACTGCAGCTTTGAAACTGTTTCGGGGCTGATCTTGTTTTCCTTGTCTGCAAATCTCCTGTTCAGTATGCTTCCGCCATGGCTCAACCAGTCCTGTGTACAGTGGATTCGAGATTTAATCAATGCGGGATAACATAATTTTAGCATCACCGTCAGTTTTGAGACTTACATTTGAATCTGCTGAAGGTGTAGAAACCAGCAAAGAAACGAAGCAAAGTATGATAAGGAACTCCATTGAAGTTGAATACTATGTTGCTTTTAACATCAAAATCTTTATAACCTCTTATATTATTTTTAGTATATGAGACTAGAGGGAATTTAAGCATTGATATCCTGATGTTAGCTAGCAAGACTTTCATTTATTTATTGATTAACTAAACATTAAGTTGCTTGCATTGATAAAGTCAGCCCTTTATTCTAGTTTCTCCATGCTTATCGATTACAAGCGAGTATTCGATCGAGTCGAGTCGAGTTTATCAAATTATAATTCAAGTCGAGTTGTTTGAGTTTATGTTCAACTTAAAACCTAATAACCATATAAGATATACATATACATTTCTTCATATTTTTTCATATGTGATATACATATATCAAGTGGAGTTGAGAAACTTGACTTGAACTTGAAAACTGACTCACTTTTTTTATCCAAGAAGTATGATTTTATTAAACGAGAAAATAATACATTAAAGTTTAAATAGTAAGCAGCTTGGTATCGCTAAAGCGAGTCTCGAGTTAAAGTTCAAATAGTAAACAACTTAGTATCATTAAAGTTCAAATAGTAAGCAATTTGATATCGCTAAAGTTCAAATATTAAACAAAACCAAAATTTTAAAAAATAATATCATAATACATATGAACTCAAAACAAATTTCGAGTCCTCTAGTTTTATGTGTCGGACTTGGACAATTTTTTTTGAATAGTTTTGTTTCGGACTTGGACAAATGAATATGATGGACCGGTCAGATCCATACTGACCAGATTTTTTCTTACGTTTTATGTCTTAAGATTAACGTTCAAGTTTTTTGTCCTAATTATATTATCATCAAAATATGAAGTTAAGATTCTCTCTCTTGGACATTTTGGACCCTTAACGTAATATTCAAAAATAAAAAATAGATTTATATAGAACAAAAATATATTTTATTAATTTGAATAATTAATTTAATATTATACTAATAAAATATTATTTTTATTGTTTTATTAAAAAAATACATTAAATACAATTAAAATAATAAAAGACAGCCACTGACTCATAATATTGCCACTTAAAAATGTATTAAAGTTGTGAAAGTGGAAGGTGAGGTGGACCCTGACCGAGGGAATAATTATAAAATACATCAGAGATATTCATCTGATGAATTTTATACATACTGTCACGGACCGCAAGCCCGCGACCGAGACAAGTGCAACCATGGCAGCCCAAGCCTATCTCTACAGCATTTTGGGCTTGCCAAATGACCCAAGAAAGCTGGCCATTTACCATGGTGAAGTGAGCAAGCAGAGTATTTACCATGGTGAAATCCGATAAGGCATCTTACTTATCATTTTTGTGATTATTTGTAAAGATAATTCTCACTTTATCTCTTATTTAAAATTCAAATGTTGTGGATAGGATAGGCTCTCATCTGGACCGTTGATTCATTGTAATCTTGACCGTTGATTGTACTGAGCTCTCACTATAAAAGGAGGCTCAACCCAGGCCATTTCATTCATTCATTCATCACTTGCTTCAATTTGTAAGCTTTTACCCAGAGTAATACAACTCAGTATTCACTCACTTTCTCTTGTTCTTTTGCCATCGTCTTTTTTTTGTTCTGCAGCGGTTTCTAAGTATTCATACTTAGGAGTTTTTCAGGTGACTTAGCCTAGTTTTCAGCCGAGAAAGCAGCTAAGGCCGCACGGTTGTCTAGCAGAAGACTAGCCCCGTGACAAGTGGTATCAGAACGACCCTTTGACTGTCCGATTTTACGCCGAGCGTCCATGAGTGGGGTAGGCAGGGTGGACAAATGTGACAAGGTGGCCCATCACGAGAGCGATAGCTCGTGACGAGGGTGTCACGAGGTTGAGTGGGGGATAATGTCACGCTTGAGAAGAGGCGGGGTCATTAATCCCACATCGGAAAGGAAAATGGTTTTGGGATATAAATACGGTGGCACTGCACATCCTATTAGACATGTCTTTTGGGAAGAGGGTAATGGCCCCGTGACAAGTGGTATCAGAGCGAAGTTTTGCTGAGAAGTTGCTGATTCGAGATGGCACGTGATGGAGAGAACACTGCAGTGAAGAAGGGTGCAGAGGCCACAGTTGACAAATCTAAGAGGGGTTCGTCGAAGAACGTGATCACATCGATCCAAGGAAGGGTTACCAAGCTCGAAGAATCCATGGCGAAGGCCAAGGCGACGTTGGAACCTTTGGAGTCAATGGATGTTGAGAAGCTGAGTTCGTTGGATTTCGAGAGGCTCGAGTCCTTGGAGGGAATTCGGGATGATGTTCAGGAGGCTCTTAATGGGATGGATGTGAAGATGTCTACGCGTGGCGATGCCTTAGAGGCCATGGTGGTTGCTCTAAGGGATGAGGTTGAGGAGCTCATGGCAAAGAGTTCCAACTCCGAGAAAGATGAACTGAAGAAGGAAGTGGAGATGCTCAAGACCGAGTTGTTTGTGTTGAAAGCGGCGATTGTGAACAACGCAACTGTTGTAGTGCCTAGAACCTCGGGAGATATCCCCAAACCGAAAAAGTTCAAGGGGACAAGGTCCGCCCAGGAAGTGGAGAATTTCCTTTGGGGAATGGAGCAATTCTTCAAAGCCATGGGCATCGAGGAAGATGCTAAGAAGGTAAGCTTTGCAAGTATTTACTTAATTGATCTTGCACAAACGTGGTGGCGACGTAGGTGCGAAGATGTGAAGCGTGGAAACACTGCCATTGAGACTTGGAAGGAGTTCCAAGATGAGTTTAAGGAACAGTTCTATCTTCTGTATGCTGAAGATGAGGCACGGTCAAAGCTGAGGTGACTTAGGCAAGAAGATGCCAAGACTTTGAGGGACCATGTCCGAAAGTTCGTGGAGTTGAGTTTGCAGGTCCCGAGCTTGAGTGAAGAGGATGGGTTTTTCACCTTCATGGATGGGTTGCAACCATGGGCGAAGATGGAGTTGCAGCGACGGGGAGTGACCAAGCTCTCTACTGCCTTGACTACTGCCGAGTCCATCATTGAGATTGGGTGTAGGAAACCTGACTCCTCCAAACCAAAACCGAAGCACAGAGGTCATGGTGGAGACAAGGAGAAGTCAAGTCGATCCGAAAAAGATTCGAGTGGCGGGAATAAGCCTTCGAATGGGAAACATGCTGATTCAAGGGACAAACAGTATGACAAGTGCTACCATTGCCACAAAGAATGGCATATTGCCAAGGATTGTCCCCAAAAGAACAGAATTGCTGCTGTCAAAGAGACAGCTGATGGCGAGACTAGCGAGGCTCTGAAGCTTAGCTCCATCATTAGTACAATGGAGGTCAAGAAGGGTCGAAAGAAGAAGGGGTTGATGTTCGTCGACATCACTATTGCTGGCCAGAAGTTGAGTGCACTAGTTGACAGCGGTGCCTCTGAACTGTTCATATCCGAGCAAACTGCCGAGAAACTTGGCGTTACTATCGAGAAGTCCAGTGGATCCATCAAAACAGTGAATGCTAAGGAAATACCAATTGCGGGAGTCGCAAAGGGAGTTCAACTTGACATTGGAGGTTGGACCGGTAAGGAAGCCGTCAAGGTAATCCCACTCGATGACTTTGATTTTGTGCTTGGGTTAAGTTTTCTAGACCGGATCAACGTTTTCCTTGTTCCTTTTGCGAATTGTCTGTGTATTCTAGATCCGAAGCATCAATGCATTGTTCCAGTGAGCTGAGGGTCAGGAGTAGGTGCAAAAGTTCTATCCGCAATTCAGTTTTCAAAGGCGGCGCGCAAGGAGGAGTCGACCTTCCTAGCAGCCTTGGTGTGCGATGAGCATGTCGCAACTGAGGGAGTCCCTGATGAGGTGTGACAAGTCTTGGTGGAATTTGAAGATATGATGTCTGCCGAGTTGCCAAAGAGGTTGCCTCCGAAGAGGGATGTTGATCACAACATTGAGCTTGTGCCAGGTGCGGAGCCCCCCGCTCGAGCCCCTTACCGGCTAGCCCCGCCTGAGTTAGAGGAGATGCGCAAACAATTGAACGATCTCCTAGATGCTGTGTACATCCGCCCATCAAAGGCACCATACGGTGTGCCGGTGTTGTTTCAGAAGAAGCACGATGGGTCTCTACGGATGTGCATCGACTACAGGGCTTTGAATAAGCTCACAGTGAAGAACAAGTATCCGATTCCTCTCATTGCGGACTTGTTCGACCAGCTTGGTGGTGCAAGGTGGTTCACCAAGTTGGACTTGCGATCGGGCTACTACCAAGTCAGAATAGCCGAGGGTGATGAGCCGAAGACAGCTTGCGTGATGAGGTATGGTTCTTTCGAGTATCTTGTGATGCCTTTCGGCCTCACGAATGCTCCAACTACTTTTGTACCCTGATGAACAAGGTGCTACAACCGTTCTTGGACAAGTTTGTTGTAGTCTACCTTGATGACATTTTCATCTACAGCAAGACATTGGAGGAGCATGTCGAACACTTGCGGGAGGTGTTCAAAGTCTTGCGGGAAAATGAGTTGTATGTCAAGAAGAAGAAGTGTTCATTTGCCCGACAAGAGGTTCCTTTCCTTGGCCACATTGTTGGAGGAGGTATGATCCGAATAGAAAAGGAGAAGGTTCGAGCCATTGAAGAATGGGAGGCGCCAACTAAGGTAACCGGGCTGAGATCTTTCTTGGGGTTGGCGAATTACTATCGGAGGTTTGTCAAAAGCTACTCCAAAATTGCCGCACCATTGACCGACTTGCTGAAGAAGGACAAGGCGTGGGATTGGAGATTGAAGATCGGTGTGGGATTGGAGATCGGAGTGAGCCTGTCTTGGTGTTTCCAGATTACACCAAACCTTTCGAAGTTCACACTGATGCATCCGACTTTGCCATTGGTGGGGTCCTAATGCAAGAGGGACATCCAGTTGCATATGAAAGTCGGAAGCTCAATGAGACCGAGCGGAGATACACAGTCCATGAGAAGGAGATGATGGCGGTGGTGCATTGTCTACGCACATGGAGACACTATGTGCTTGGGTCCAAGTTCGTAGTGTACACCGACAATGTCGCCAATAGTTACTTCTTGACTCAGAAGAAGTTGTCCTCAAAGCAAGCTCGTTGGCAGGAGTTTCTTGCCGAGTTCGACGTTACTTTGGAGCACAAACTAGGGAAGGTGAATTCCGTGGCCGATGCCCTAAGCCGAAGGTATACCATGGAGTTTGCGAGTTTGCCAGAGGGACCGATGCTGGAGCGCATCAAGGAGGGATTGACACATGACCCAACGGCCAAGTCATTGATCGAACTTGCCAAGGAGGGCAAAACCCGGAGGTTTTGGCTAGAAGGAGGCTTGTTGTTTGTTCATGGACGTCGCCTCTTTGTGCCTCAGTTTGATGGAATTCGAAATGAGCTCGTGAAGGAATGCCATGATTCTAAGTGGGCGGGACATCCGAGGATGCATCGGACATTGGCCTTGATGGCGGAGCACTATTATTGGCCACACATGGGCAGTGATGTTGAAGCATATGTGAAGACTTGCCTTGTGTGCCAGCAAGATAAGATCGAGCAGAAGAGTCCAGCGGGGTTGTTGCAGCCTTTGCCAATTCCGGAGAAACCATGGGTAAGTGTTTCCATGGATTTTATAGTCGGTTTGCCAGTTGTTGACGGAAAGTCTAGTATTATGGTGGTTGTAGACAGATTTTCCAAGTATGCGACATTTATCCCAGCACCCAAGGTGTGTCCAGCTGAGGAGGCAGCTAGGCTTTTTCTCAAGCACATGGTGAAGTACTGGGGTGTTCCACAAACAATTATCAGTGATCGGGACACGATGTTCACGGGGAGGTTCTGGACAGAGTTGTTCAAGTTGTTGGGCTCAAACTTGAACTTCTCGACGAGTGTCCACCCGCAGACCGATGGGCAAACCGAGAGAGTGAATGCACTCGTTGAGATCTACTTGAGGCACTATGTGAGTGCTAATCAGCGTGACTGGCCAAACCTGTTAGATGTGGCCCAGTTCTCTTACAACTTGCAGCGGAGCGAGGCGACAAACCAGAGTCGGTTCGAGATTATAACCGGGCAGCAGCCGCTTACACCAAACGCGGTTGTGACCGGGTACCGGGGGCCGAGTCCAGCAGCCTATCATTTTTCTAAGGGGTGGCATGAACTTTATGACTTAGCTCGTGCATGCTTGCGCAAGGCGGGAAAGCAGACCAAGAAGTGGGCAGATCGAAAGCGTCGGGATGTGTACTTTGAGGTTAGTGATCTAGTCCTTGCCAAACTGACTTCGATCTTGCGCAACCCAAATCACAAGGGGCTTGTACGATAATATGAGGGGCCGTTCAAAGTTGTGAAGCGGGTAGGCACCATGGCCTATCAACTAGAGTTGCCGCCAACTATCCGAGCTCATCCAGTTTTTCATGTGAGTTTGTTGAAGGCATATCACCATGATGAGGATAATCCAGATCGGGGCAAATCATACCGAGCGCCAGTCGGAGTAAAGGTCTCATACGAGAAAGAGGTAGAAGCGATCCATTTAGAGAGAGTCGTTCGTCAAGTGGGAAATCGACCAAGGCATGAGTACCTTGTTCAATGGAAGGGTCTTCCCGAGTGTGAGATGAGTTGGGAACCAGCTGATGCCTTATGGCAATTTCAGGAGCAGATCGACCAGTACCATTCTAGCCGCACGACGAGGGCGTCGCTAGAACAAGTGCAACCATGGCAGCCCAAGCCTATCTCTACAGCATTTTGGGCTTGCCAAATGACCCAAGAAAGCTGACCATTTACCATGGTGAAATGAGCAGGCAGAATATTTACCATGGTGAAATCCGATAAGGCATCTCACTTATCATTTTTATGATTATTTGTAAAGATAATTCTCACTTTATCTCTTATTTAAAATTCAAATGTTGTGGATAGGATAGGCTCTTATCTGGACCGTTGATTCATTGTATCTTGACCGTTGATTGTACTGAGCTCTCACTATAAAAGAAGGCTCAACCCAGGTCATTTCATTCATTCATTCATCACTTGCTTCAATTTGTAAGCTTTTACCTAGAGTAATACAACTCAGTATTCCCTCACTTTCTCTTGTTCTTTTTCCATCGTCTTTCTTTTGTTCCGCAGCGGTTTCTAAGTATTCCTACTTAGGAGTTTTTCAGGTGACTTAGCCCAGTTTTCAGCCGAGAAAGCAGCTAAGGCCGCACGGTTGTCTAGCAAAAGACTAGCCCCGTGACACATACCGTTATTGAAATCGTTTTATAACATTAACAGCTTTATGAATTTATGTAATGTAAGATGCCAAAGCAGAAAAACTTGTTTACCTTTTCTTCCCTTTCAATGTCTTTTAAATGCCAGAGTTTGGAGAAAAAAAATTATGTCCTTTTTTGGTATTCTATTTATGTTTTCACACTAAAAATTTAAGTTTAAAGTTAAGAGTTTAAGATTAGGATGTAAGGCGTAGAGTTTAGTTTTTAGAATTTAGAGTTTAAGATTTGAATTTAGAAATTATGATTATAGTTTAGAGTTTAATTTTTTAGTGTTGAAAAATGATTAGATGCATCAAAAAGGGTAAAGAATTTTTGTTCCTCAACTTGTAGCTACTCTCTTTCCAGTTTGGTAACCCGACCCGACTCTACCTTGATATGTACTTAGTGGAACAACTATGACCAGTGGGAGACATGGCCCCTAAAATTTTGAAATTTTTTTTAGTACCTCCAAAATTTCAAAAATATTTAATTTAGATCCTGTAATACCTGAATTTTATCCGGGTATACCCATATATATATATATTATATTTTCACTATAAATAAAACTAAAAAATATAATAAACAATAATAAGCCCATATAATAAATAAGTCCCAAATAGCAGTCCAAATATAGTCCATTTTACATATAAAGCCCATTTACAGTTTAAAAGCCTAAATCCCTATTTACAGATTGTTTCCCGCTCCGATACACTAATTAATAGCCCAAACAAGCATATAATCTGATAAAAAACCCTTTTTCGCCCAAATCTACATCCTAATAGACACGTGACAGTCCTCAATTGGATCAAACATGAATCACATGGATCTGTGTTTCTTACCCATTAGCTGATGCCAGCTATAGAGTGACGTCACCCACATCACATCATTATTTACGTCATATTTCACTCACCTATAAATAAGAGAGAGAGAAATTGTCATACTTCATTAACTACTACTGGTAATACTAATAATAATAATAATATAATAATAATAAAGAAGGAGAAATAGTGTACTTGAGAGTTTGAATCGTCGCTGAAGTATCGAATCGTCGTCGAAAAAAAACGAACGTCGAGAAACTGAATGGCTATGATAGAGTTGAAGATAACTCATCTTTTCGATCTTTAATCTTCAGATCTGTAAAAAAATAAAGAAGCATGTTAGAATTGAAACTAATAAAAAAAGGGGAAAATAAAGAAATCATTTTGTTGTCTTTCGAACCTCACGGTGGTCGGAATTATAAGTGTGACAAAATTAAAGAGGGTTAGAGTTTCGGGTAATTTAGGCCTTAGGTGGTTGGAGCTGGGAGGCTCTATTGAGCCAGGGTTTAATTTGTTTTAGATCTAGGTTGAAATCTGGAAAATTTTGGAAATTTTAGGATTTCAGCGGCGGAAGTGCGACGGCCGGCGTTGCCTACAACGACCGAGATTTGAATTTCGATGGTCGGCTAACATGCCGGAGCTCGACTGGAAGTGGCGAAAAGGATCAAGGGGCAGTGCTTGCGGCAGAGTTGTGCCAGAAAGCTTAAAATTCATCCGGTTCGTGATGAACTCGGATGAACTTCATTCAAAACTTTTGCTTTTGATCTTTAAGGCTGGGTATTTTCTAGAAAATGTTGTCAGTGCTAAGAGAGTTTTAGAGAGATAGAGGGGAGGAAAGAGAGTGTGATATCTGAAAATGAGGGCTTAGGCTTGATTTTGGGTTTTTTAGCCTCTTCCAAATGGCACCGTTTTGGTGTCGGGTTTGGGAGACTCGCGCACTCTAATGCGGGTCGAATAGGGGATCCGCGCATCCTCTATCCGAATCTTTTTCCTTTTTAGCCTTTTGTTTTCAATTGTTGTAATTTGGCCCCTATTGTTAAATAAAATCAAAATTACAACTTTTAATTCTTTCAATTTAGTACTTTTAATTGTTTAATTATTTAATTTAATTGCAATTAAATTATTTGTATGATGCATGTTCTAAAATTGAGCATATAGTATTATTTGTTAGACAATTTAACCACTTAGATTAAATTAATTGTTTAGAGCCTTAATTCTAGGTTCTTATTAGGATTTTAATAATTTGATTAAGAAAGATAATTGTAGCAAATTAATGGACATTGAGTGGGAAATTTTGAAGTCTTAATTTGAATGATGTCCCAATGTAATGGGGTGTTATTCAAGATGGACTTTTAAGTAGAAAACTCAATATTCATTAAAACTGTAAAAATTAATAAATAACCTATTCAATCAAATAAAGTCTTAATTAGGATTAGAACTTAAATAATTAGATTAATTAATTGGATTAGGAATATTATCTATAATTTTGGGGCTTAAATATGGATGGTGCTCCTGCAATTGGGTATTATCTCATGTAAGTCTTTAATTTAAATAATGTTCTTAGAATTAAATAATACACAATTAATTAGAACCTTTTTAAGTTAGAACTTAAAATAAACAAGACAATAATCGGTCATGCATTAAAAACCTTTTATGTTGGAAATATGTTTTTTGAATACGAATAGGGGTGCCCTGAACGTATAGGGGTGCTTCTAATCTCATATTCGGATAAAAAAAATATTTTCTTATAAAAAGAATATCTCCATTTGAAATTTAAATCTAGATAATAATTAATGGTTAAATTAAATCCAAATTGTTATTCTCAAAATGCCATGCAAAATTAAAAGTTACCGATATCGAGAGTTTGTGGGGGTGCTAACCCTTCTTCACACGTAACCGACTCCCGAACCCAATTTTAAAAAGAATGGATCTCTGGTTTTTATGGTGTCCGGTCTACCAAAGTGACTGGTGGCGACTCCAGTCTTTTCAAAATCAAATTAAACGAAAAACCCTAATTTTAAGAAATAATCGTCAAACTATTTTTACTCAGGTTTAAAAATGGTTTAGATAGCTCCCACAAAATTTTTAGAAATACATATTAATCTTCAAAAATTTTAAATAATTTTAATTAAACCCCTCACACAATTTTTAAAAGTTTTCTTTTTTAGATAAATGATATTTTATTTATCCAAGGACCTCAAAAATACAACCACAATGTACAAGTATACCACCTATAAACCTCAAAAAAAATTACAAGCCTCACTCAGAAATAATATAAGAATTAGAACCAGAAAATTTAGCAGTCGTTCAAGTCTGCATCGAACATCTTGCCTAATAAGAAAAAAAATATCATCCAAAGACTTGGCGCTCCTCCCATGCATTTTTTCATTTCTTTCCCGCCACACATAATAGTTCAACCCATTTCATGACATTTGAATAATGATGGCTGACAAAGACTTCCCTTTATCATGCACTTGCACCCACACTAGAACCTCATGCCAACAACCAATGAAGACAACAAACTGGCAAGCACCCAGAACTAACTCTCATACCTGCTTTGTAAAGAGACACTTTCAAAAAAGATGATCTCGGGTCTCCATACTATCATCACACAACAAGCATACTGGATCAATATGGAGACCCTATGATATCATTCTAGCCTTTGTTGGCAGCCTGTCAAGTATCACAAGCCAAATAAATGAAAGCATGACGAGAGATAAAAATGCCTCCCCAAACAACATTACACCTTGGCACACACCCTTGTTTGTGCCTTAATTTCTCAAACCTCACGAGCATTGTACTTCCCCTGCAATCTCCCAACATGAGCCATATCATCCCCCAATCTCAATAAATTTTTCCAAGTTCAACTATGAATACTCTTCACTATGATCTGCCAATGGAATTGGTCCTTAAGCAAATATTTTTCCACCCAGACAACCCAAAAAGACCCAACCAGAGTGAGCAACAACCAAATACACTTAAGCATGCAGGCCCTATTCCACACCAAGATATCCTTCACGCCCAACCCTTCTTCATTCTTGGGGTGACATACTTTTTTCCAACAAACGTGCCCCATGTGCAGAGCCTTCTATTCCCTTCCAAAGGAATGTCGAACAGATCCTAGAGATCTGCTGAATAACCTTTACAGGCAGCAAAAAAATTCTGCACCAAAAGTTCTAAACACTGATCTTTAAAAATTTCATTAAGCCTCAAAATTTAAAATTTTAATTAAACCATAATTTTTTTAAAAAATATAAATTAAACCCTTTAAAATTTTTAAAATGTTAGTTTAACTTCTATATTTCAAAAAATTTAAATTGCCTCTAAATTCTCTCCCCAAATTTCGCCAGTGTTCGTACCATCTTCAGCTCTCGATGTTGTGGCAGTATTTGTTACCAGAGAGGTGTAATCACTCATTTTTTACTTGTATATTTATTATATGAATGTTACTAATATAAGGTGATGTGTGCATGTATAAGTTATGTGTACATATTAGGGGTATATGTATGTCGCGTATATATTTGATAAATGTTATTATACGTACGTATACTAGAATATTATTAATTAATGATCGTATAATATAAAGTATATATTTTCGTATGTACATGTATTATTATTATTAATAGTATTGGGCTAGTAAAATGAAATTAAATATATATATTAAACCCAAATTAATAAAATCCAGGTCCAATTACAAAATCCAATTACAAGGCCCGTTTGGCCCAAATTTGAATCCTATCTAATTACATTGTGCAGGTAACTGTGGGCCGTTAGATCAAGATCTGATCTAACGGCCACGATGCAATGGAAGTCGAAAATATCTGCCAAGCGCGTACTCCACACGTATGGACCGTTCGAGTGCCACGCGCGCGTGTGGTCCACGCGCGGACGCTTTATTATCCCACGCGCGCGTAAGATCCACGCGTTCGACTCCTCATTGCGGTGCTCCACGTGGCGAAATCGAAGCGTTTCATCGGATCGAGGCTTCATCCAGCCGATCGTTCTTCAAGCCATCTCGGCCGTTAGATCGGATCGATCTAACGGCCGAAAAATGTCGTCCCTCTCGCGAATAAATAGCCACACCGCCACCGCGCCGATATTGATCCCCGTTGATTATGCCAAAGACAACAAGCAAATGTCGGATCTGGAAAAGAAGATACAAGTTGCAACAAAAATACGAGAGACAATGATATATATGAAACGGGGTTGTTGTAACGATAGTTTTTTTTAGAGCGAGCAAAAAAAAAAAAAAAGAGAGAGTAATAACACAAAAAAAAAAAAGCTTGTAAAACCAAAAAACTTGTAACCAGTCAAGATAATCAAAAAAATGCGATCCATTGGTAATTTTTGTCTCTTTTTTTTCTTACTTTTTTCTTTGCATGTATATACGAGAAAAAAAAAAAAAAAAAAACAAGTAAAGAAGTCTTACAGGCTTTGTCCGTGGGTCTTCCTTCCTCCTCTGTGACAAACCTTTCGGCTTCTATAAGCGGATCCCGGTGAACAAAGGGAGGAAGACCCTTTGTGGTCTCGTTTTGGTCTAAAAAAAAATATATTTTTGGGTTCATATTTCTTAGATCTAGGGTAAATAAAGGGGATCCTCTGAATCCAACCATGGATTCATGTTGAGGACGACAAGAGGAAGGTTTTGGTGTATTTTTGGGAGCTATCTCGGCGCCGGTTAGCGGCGGCCGCCGTGGAGAGAATCTGCGGCGGCCGCCGGATTCTAGGTTTCTCAAGAACACTTGAGAAAAAAAGATGAACATGGGATATTTGGAAACGGAAGAATGAAACGAAAAAATGGGGAAAAATTGGTTTTGGTCTAAAAATAGGCTTTTTATAGTTATTATTATTTTGAAATGGGTAAAATACACACTTAATCCCACCGCGTTTTCAATATTTTCATTTTTGTCTTGCCGCATGGAATAATCACATCCAGTCCCCACGAGTTTTCAAAAAGTCACAATTTAGTCACTAAATTACACGATCGATTTCTAAATGGTAAAATTACGCCAAATCACCCCGCGTTTTTGAAATTTTCATTTTGAGTCCCCCTTGTATAATTACAACTCTGGTCTTTGTAGGTTTTATTTGTTTTCAATTTAGTCCCTAAATTACATGTTATTGCTCTTTAATTTACACTTGCTGATTTTCATTTTCCTTTCATTTCAGTCCTATTTTCTTTGTAAATATTACTGTTCGAATTATAATCGTATATGTTGATATTATTTTATTTTATGCCTCCCCATATGACTCGTTTTATGTTTTATGTATGTGTTAAATGTAATATTTATGTTTTTTATCCGGTTATCCGTATCAAGCATGTTATGTTTTAGTTAATTCGTACATGGCATATTTAGTATTTTTATATATGTGTATGCTTTCTTATTTTTAGGGCATGTGTTAGTAAATTTACCCTTTTTATACGATATGTGAATCCGTATATGTTGAAATATGTTTTATTATCAGTATGCATGTCTTTTTGAAATACTTGTTCGTATATATATGCATTTATTCCTGCCTTATTATTTTGACATATGATAGTTGTTTTTATCTATTATTTAGAGTAATATGTATATATATACATGCTTTAGTCTAAAATATCATTCATGATAAATTAATGTTACGTATGTCAATATTTATTATATTTAAATGATTTGTCATGTTTTATATTTTTGCCATTAAGATTGCATATCGAGATATAAATTGTTAATGTGGTGTCCTTTTATCCGAGCGTAAATGGGGCGATATCAAAGCGTAGTGATAGTGGTTGGCGTTTATTCTCGGATAACGGGACCAAAAAATATATTTGCAATTATGACCCAAAAATTTAAAATAATCGTCACTTTAATCCGGAAAATCAATATTAATAAAGCGGTAATTATTAAAGTACCAATTTTTTGGGCGGTGTGGGGTGCTAATCCTTCCCCATCCGTAACCGACTCCCGAACCACTGTCTTTTTGAATCTCTAGGTTTTGTGGTGTCCGGCCTACCTAAGTGGCGGTGGCGACTCCATTTTTATGAGGTTTTTTTAAACCTGCGGAATAAATATTTTTAAATATCACAAACACCTTTGAAAAAAACATTTCAAAAAAATATATATCGTTTTTATTTAGCGAGACCTTATTCTGGATGGCGACTCATTTGGGGACAATTTTGTTTTTCAAAAACAAATGAGAGTCAAGCTTTTAAAATAATTACCGCTTTACTAATATTGGAAATTCGGATTAAAGTAACTATTAAATTAACATTCGGTCATAATTGCGCGTTTATTTTAACGCATTTAAAATATGGCATATAAACCCGTCTTTTTAAGTGGGGGAAAACGCTAATGCTTTCGTGGAGATATCGTTCTCCCGTATGGGCCTAGCAAGTACCTTGGGGCTCGAGTACCTTATGCTTTAAATAAGGATATCGTTCCTTAAATGCGGGCATAAGCGAATGGGTCCCCACAGATTGAACCCAGTTGAAAGGAGCCTATAATGGGTGATGATCGGGGCCTTGCTACCCTTAGTAGGGGACAGCAAGGACAATTCGGTACCTCCTAGCACCAACACTGCATGTAGAGAACATAGAAACCCACCTGTTAGAGCCATGCGGATAACCTTAGGTTTTAGGCGGGATAAATAGGACTGTTTTGTGTTTTATTTCTATTTAATTTTGTCGTTTTATTTATATATTTATCAATTTTATCTGCATCTTGACTTGTTTTCTTTTCACTTTTTGTTCTTTTTCTCATATATCATTGCATTTGCATCGCATAAAGGTCTTGGATCGAGTGGTTTGCCTGATCGAAAAGTCTTTCACTATGGAAAAAAGTGTCTTAGGAAAGAAGAGCTTAATTTGTCGATCGGACATTGGTCAAAGGTCAACCAGAAAATCCAAGGGAAAGTCTGCCTAACGAGCGCGTAATAGCTGGATACACATATGTGAGTCTCAGCGAGCGACTTGTGGGATCTTCAAAGCATTTGGGAAAGATGGGACCGAAAGCTACAAGACTTATTTAGCGATAGTTATGGCGACATCGCCGCGGCTATTATATGTTCGGATCAACCAGCCCCTACTCAGAGCTATAGTCCACCTTTGGAATCCGGCTTTTTCTTCGCTTCACCTTCAATGGGCGGGACATGATGCCTACGGTAGAAGAATACACTTTGCTTTACTTAACCAGAAAAATATCCGGGAAGATTGGATCTCGCGAAGCCTCAAGGAATCAAATTACACTGCTAAACTCAAAACCTTCGTAGGAATGAGTGGCGATTGGGTTAATGGCCTCCTTCAAATCCGAGGAGATAATCTGATCTTTGCATGGGAAAGTATTCGGGACCTCATATTGACACATCGGACGAGGTAAAGAAAATGGACTTATTCGCTTTAGGAATATATGGCTTGGTGATCTTCCCAGTACTCGGGAACATTGACATAGCCATTACGGATTTGTTTGAGCGGGTAAAGCGGAAAGCAAACCCGGTACCAGCAATCTTGGTCGAGACTTTCATTTCCTTGAGCGCTAGCGGAAACATGAAGAAGGGCGTTTTGGAGGCTGCGCCGCGGCTATTACAAGTGTGGATCCAGTCACATGTGGAAGACGCCGACGCGGGTCTGCCGGGATATCCTTCAAGGTTTTTCGCCTTTACGAGAATACTTAGCAAAGGAATGGCGAGAAGATTTGAAAACAAAAATGTGGACCCGATTTCTTGAGGAACATTCAAGATGAAGACATAGCATGGAGGTCCCATGGCTCGGTAGTAAAGTCAATTATTTTCTATCTGATTGTGGTGACTTCAACCGGCTGATGATGTTAGGATTGCATGGAGGATCGCTTGTGCTCCACTTTTAGTATCTCGGCAGATTCGGATCACGGCAGTTCATTCCCAATACCGCGGATTAAGCCAAACTGAATTTCTTTTCAAAGGAGAGTTCAAAGGAAAAATTCAGACCATCATGAGGGCACAGGATCATTGTTCTTGGATCGGGGTGGAAGGAGATACCGAGCACATGACTACCCCGGTTATGATCTTTGGAGCGTTTGAGGTTAATAATGTGATTCCCAATCTAATCAAGGACCAACGAGTGTCACTCGAGGAGCTTACAAGGGTGGTACCGTCCGTCCGCCGATATCTTAAGGAGTGAGCTCGAGGAAGTTAAAAGAAAATGGACATTCAACGGACCCAACACGCGGCGAACTCTATAAGGCAAGCCTAGAAATTCGACGAGCGGGATGGGATCATTAAACAGCGAAGAAATTAATGCAGATTTGAATGACAAGAATACTCTTTATCAAAAAGATGCCCTCCTATTACAAGCAAAAAAACAAAAAGGCGGCGGAGTCGGTTCATAGCCGTGGAAAAAAAAAGAATGAACGACATCCGTTTGTTGGAAGAAGAATGAGAAATTAACAAAAGAGCAATCGAAAAAGATTGAAAAAGCTACCGTTTGGCTATGGAGGAAGAAAAAGCGGTCCGCCAAAAAAGCCATTGATCAAGAGAGAAAAAGATTCGGACAAAGAAATCAGCAAAGGAAAGCAGGTTGTTCACCATGAGAGAGAAAGTGTCGCCGTATGGAAAAGAAAATCCATGAATAGCGAAATAGGTTTGTTAGAAATGCGAAACTATGCGATGACACTATTGAGAGATTGGAGCAAAGCCAAAGTCAAAATGATGAATTAAGCGGAAAAGTAGCGGAAGTCGAACACTCACTTCAAATGTCTTGCCACACAGAGTAATTTATTTGGTGCAAGAAAAAAAGAACGCGAAGTGGGTGTGTTACAAGCACAAATTGGGTCCCTCGAGGCGGTTGTGGAGGATTACAAGGAAAGAATTAATGTGTTCGAAGAAGCTGCAGCGGAGGGGACACCTATTGGCGAAAGAGATTACAGCGACGCTTTGCTCGCGTGGTACAAGACGAGAGACCCGATTACTCTGCGCAAATCTAATGGTAGACATCAGCAGTCGCGGACACGTAAATGATTTAGCTTTCGAGGCTGAGGCACTCCGACCTTTTATAGCCAGGGAATGGAAGAGGCTCCTAGGTTCCTCAAGCTGCTCAAGGCAATTGGAAAGTTAGGAGATAGAGCTAGAATCTATCTATAGGACTACGTGTTATAATTAGATCTTTTGTACTAGGGATCTTTACTTTGTAACACAATTTTGTTGTAATCAAGACCCTTTAATTCCCGTGGAAGTAATTCAAAGGGTGATTACCAGTGGAATCGATACCTTGTCTGCATGCATTTTTTGCATTTGCATCATAACATTCGCATCATTGTACATGCATTTATTTTTTGCAACCATATTAACAATATTGTGGCATTGTATGTAGTGTGATAACCCGCAATCATTCATCACCTATACTTTACCCTACTACAAAGAAAGCTCATGGAAGAAAGAATAATCAGTCTAGAAAGAGGCGGAGAGAACTTGAGACAAGGCTTGAAGAGGCCCGAGAAGCCTTAGTGATCAGTTGCACAATCACAAACATCAATAGTATCGACATAATGGCGTTCTTTGGGAAAAAGTCTTGGAAAAGCAGTAGAAGGAGAAAATATTCGAGCAGAAGGTACCCGGCTCACTACAAGATTCAACCTCTTGCACCAAACCAGGGCTAGGAAGGTGTATATTGACCCTATAGGAATGTCTTCCGACTTTCAAGTAGGGGCTCACGAGACTCAACCCCTTGATACGAAGCACTTTATGAAGAAGAAGCGCGGACCTAAACATGGTCGAAAGAATCGGGAATGAGGTAGAAAGAAAGTGGGAAGAAAGATTTACGCCTCATGGAAGAAAAATTTAAAAGCGTTACAATCAAATGAAGAATCGGGAAAGCGATGCTAGTGACCTAAGTCAGTGTAACGATCTCGTCTTGCCACCAAAGTTCAAAACACGAGAGTTCGATAAATATGGCGGAACCACATGTCATACTGCACACATAACAATGTATTGTAGAAAAATGGCGGCTTACCATAAAGATGAAAAGGCTGGCGATCCATTGTTTCGGGATAGTCATTTGGAGCAACATTACGTTGGTATACTCGGTTAAGCAAAGCAAATGTCAAGACATGGAAGGATTTGTCTAAAGCATTCTCAGAGCAATACAAACATGTAACAGACATGATCCTAGCGAGAATTATGCTAGAAAATATGAAGGCGAAATCAATGAAAGCTTGCGACAATATGCCCAAAGGTGGAAAGTGGCTGCCCAAATCCAGCCACCTATCCGGAGCATGAAATCACGCCATTATTTGTCAACACTCTGAAAGGGCACTCTTGACCGCCTCATCAATAACACAACACAGTGTTTTTGCCGACTTAATCGGGGCCAGGGAGTCTCTCGAACTGGCAATCAAGAGCGGCGAAATAGATGGTGGGGAAGGGTCTCGAAAGTATAACAAGAGAAATGAAGTAAACACCACCAGCACCTATACACGCCCGAAGAACTTCACGATCTCACAACCACAAGCACACATGGGAAAAACACAAAATCGAATCAAAGAGGCGAGAGAGTCACGAGAAAGGATAAAGAGAGAGAACTTTCACTCCCTACATTTTTCATACTCGAGCTTTATTCCCGGTTGTATGAAGCGGACTTGGTCGGACCATACATCGTTAAGCTGTCAATCCACCATTCCCGCCTTGGTATAATCCAAGCGCGCATTGCGACTATCACGGTGGTACCCTGGACATCCCAGCGAGAAGCTGTCTTGCCTTCAAAAAGCTTGTACAAAACTTGATCGATTACAGGATATTGAAGTTTGAAGAGCCGAGCGTAGCCAACAACCCATTGCCTAATCATGGGAGCGAGAGGGTAAAATGCCATAGAGAATGCTTTACGGGAGGATAAAAGATGGCGTGTCAAGTCAAGTCTCCTTTACGGTGGGTATTTCAACGATTATGCATGGCTCGTATGATCAACAAAGGCATGATAATAAAAAGCGAAAAAAAGAATGTGGAAAGTATTGCGAATTCCATCAGGTGAAGGGCATGATATCCAAGAATGTGAAGAGTTCAAGAAATTGGTGCGAAATTGATGAATGAAAAACAAATTGAATTCTTTGAGAACCCATGGGAAGGGATCGAGCGTGCACATGACGGATAGCCCCAAAACCCGATCTGGGAAGGATAGACCTTTTATCATCTCTCCCGGGATAGGGAATACGGTGTGTCTCCCAAGGGGAAACCAGCAAGATAAATCCCAAGATCGTCATTTCAGCACCATCTCCATTCCCATTTCAAAGACATCGACAAATTCCACGGAATTATGCGCGAATGTGACCATGCGGAAAAAATCAGAACGCGAGCAATGAAAGAGTCTGTTTGGAAGACCAGCAAAGTCGAGAACAATGTGAGCGTTGGTGAAGCGAGCCATTTCACAAGGAAGCGGCGATGTTATTCCTCAGAGGCTTTGAGAGCGGTGAAAAAGATAGGGGAAGAGTACAGCGATTAGCCCTACTGCGAGATATTTGGAGAAGAACCTCCCAAAAGATAAATGAACCGTGGCGAGGCCCGGGCCAAAGAATTTCTAAAGTTCTTGAGACATAGCGAGTGCAGCGTAGTGGAACAACTACGAAACAACCGGCGGGATCACGTCTTTGGAATTGCTCTTGAGTTGAGAAAAGCATCGGGAGGCGCTATTGAAAGTCTTGAATCAAACTTTTGTGCCCCGGGACATTTACGTAACAAACTGGACATGATAGTGGGGCATATTACCACTATAATCATATCACATTCGGTGATGATGAGATCCGGAGGGAGGCGCAGGGTCTACAAAGCCCTTAACATTACTACCCATTGCAAATGGTATGTATTACAGCGTCTTGATCGATAATGGGTCAGCACTGAATGTCTTGCCTATGGTAACCACAAAAATTGCCAATAGATGGTTTCGCACCTAAAGCCTTGCTACAACTCGGTAAGGGCCTTTGATGAGTACGCAAAAGGGGCGATGGGGAAAATTGAGGTGCCCTATTAATCGGACCAACCCGAATCGTGATCGATTTTGTGGTGATGGACATAAAACCATCTTACAGTTGCTTATTGGGAAGACCGTGGATCCACTCCGAGGTTTGTCCCATCATCATTGCATCGAAAATTAAAATTTGTAGTTGAAGGAAAATTGGTCACTTGTAGAAGCGAGCATGAATTTGTTGCTTCCGTGACATCGGACACCCCCTACATTCAAAATGGCGAAGATCTTTGCGAGAATGCTCGTTCCGAACACTAGAACTAGTAAATGCCACATTCGTTTGAAAGGAAGTCGGATCCCCTACCCCGGTTATCTAATTGTACCAAGATGACCATCGCGAAACTCTGGGCGAGGCCAAAATAGGAAAAGGGTGGGGAAGAAATTACAAGAAACACGAGACCCAAGAATATCATTACCAAGAAGGATCGTTTGGGCTGGGTTACCAACCAAGTGTCCAACGAAAGAAAGAAGAATATAAGAAAAAGAGGAACAAAGAAAAGCTAGATCTAAAGGAGAAGACATTCCGTGGAGGTCGATGTCCTTTCCTAGTTTAAAAGCCACTTTCATCTCGGGAGGGTTCTACCGGCCAGTCAAGATATTGGAGAGACAACGAAGAAAAATGATGAACTTAGCGGAGGAAATGTTGATAAAGCATTTGAAGGATGTACATCAACATGATAGCTGAAGAGGACCGAGGTAGCAAAATGTTGACCAACATCCGCCCTTGCCATCCAGGGGAGACACTTTCGATAACTGGAGGCTGCATTGATCTACACAGTAGTTTTTAGGAATAGATCGAGTAATGCTCGAATCAACCTTTGTTTTTGCCCATAGACAATGGGGATCTCTTGTATGGGGCACCTATGTTAACTTTTTGATTGAAATGAAATATCCCCACTTTCTTAAAAATGACCAAAGTCTCATTTATTCCATTCATGCATTCTTCATATTCATTCCCTTCATGTAAAGCCGTCTCTTTCCCAATACAATTCATTCTCATTTAATGCGGTCGCTCATGATTGTGATATGAATGATCTTTGGATCAAATCACAGAGTAAATTTCGAAAGCCACGAGGTCTCGGAGGAAGCGGAGGGAGGATATGATGAAATAGAAATTGAGGTCCCGAAGAATTAAAGAGAATGGTGGGCGACGAAGAAAGGCGATTATGCCCCACCAAGAAAAAGCGAAATTGTCAACAGGGGACTGAAGAAGCGAAAAAGAAATAAAAATAGGAGCAGCGATTTCCTCAAAAACCAAGCATGAACCCGATAGCCTGCTTCAAGAATTCAAGGATGTCTTCGCTGGACTTATCAAGATATGCGGGATTAAATACCGACATAGTGGTGCACAAATTGCCAACAAAGTCGGTGCAAACCCGATCTGACAAAAACTTGGAGAATGAGGCGGATATCTTTGTTAAAGATCCGAGAAAAGTGAAAAAAACAATTTGATCTTTGGATTCTTGAAAGTAGCCAAATACCCAGTGGGTTGCAAACATTGTACCCGATACCAAAGAAAGGCGGGAAAGTTCGTATGTGTGTAGATTATAGGGATATGAATCGAGCTAGCCCAAAAGACAACTTCCCTTTGCCACATATTGACACGGTTGGTTGACAACACACGGGACATTCATGGTTTTCCTTTATGGATGGCTTCTCGGGATACAACTAGATAAAGATGGATCCTAACGACATGGAAAACCCACATTCATAACCATGTGGGGCACTTTTTGTTATCAAGTAATGCCATTTGGGCTAAAAAGAATCACGAGGGCAACATACCAAGAGCAATGGTGACTCTTTTCCATGACATGATGCACAAAGAAATAGAAGTATCGTCGATGATATGATTGCCAAATCCCGAGCAGGAGGAAGAGCACCTCTGAAACTTAAGGAAACTATTCCAAAGACTACGGAAGTACCAAGCGAGGCTCAATCCTACCAAGTGTACCTTGCGCGTTACTTACGGAAAACTCCTAGGGTTCGTAGTAAGTAGAAGAGGATTGAGATTGATCCCGATAAAGTGAAAAGCCATCGGGACCTTTCACCACCCACACACAAAAAGGAAGTTCGCGGTTTCCTAGGGAGGCTGAATTATATCTCGTTTCATTTCCCAATTAACCAATCAATGCGACCCGGTCTTGGACTTCTTAGAAAGAATAATCTGGCGTGTGGGATGAAGAATGTCAAAAGGCCTAGAAAAGATCAAAAAGTACGACAAATGCTCCAATTTTAGTCGCACCGTGCCGGTCGACCACTAATTCTCTACTTAACGATCTTGAGAATTCAATGGGATGTGTCTTTGGGGCAACACGATGAGTCAAGAAAAAAGGAAGCGAGCCATCTACTACCTAAGCGGGAAATTCAACGATTGCGAAACACGGTACCCGTCGGTCACGAAGGCGTATTGCGCTCTAGTTTGGGCTACCAAGCGACTCGAGCGATACTGTTGTACCATACTACGGTTAATATCCAAGCTAGACCCATTGAAGTTCCTAATGGGCGCCCGGCACTAACGGGAAGGATGGCCCGATGGCGGATGCTCTTATCGAATTCGACATCGTATATGTTAATCGAAAGCTGTAAAGGGAGTGCCGTAGCTGATTTCTGGCAAGTCGTGCTTGGATGACTATGAGGCATTGAACTTTAGTTTCCCAGACGAAGACTTGATGTGCGGTACAACCGAAGAAGAGATTTCAAATGATGTGTCATGGAAACTTTACTTGATGGAGCCTCAACGCCCTCGGACATGGGATAGGGGCGGTGTTAATCTCACACGAGGGCGTCTATTATCCTTTCACAAGCGATTGGAATTCTTACGCACAAACAATATAGCTGAATCTGAAGCTTGCATCATGGGACTAAACTCAGCCATCGAGAGAAAGGTTAAGGAACCGAGTGTTGGGAGATTCGTCCTTAGTCATTTACCAATTCTTGCGGGTGTAGAAACGAGAGACCGAAGTTGGTCAAATATCACGAATGGATCAAGAGCTCGTCAAAGAGTTCGAAAAGGTCAAACTCAATTACCTACCCGAAAAGAAAAATCGGATGGCGGATCGTTGGCAACCTTGGCATCCATGTTTAAAACAAACACACAGGCGAAATGAAACCCATTGAGATCGAGCGTTTGAAAAACCTGCTCATTGTTGTAATGTACGAGGAAGAGATTGTGAGAAATCCATGGTACTATGATATCATCTGCAATATGTCAAGCTTCAAAAGTATCGAAAGGGCAAGCGACAATGATGAGAAAAGCACTCGGAAAAAAAATGGCAACAAAATATGTCCTAGATGGGAAATCCTATATAGGAAAAGTCATGATCAAACATTCTTTGAGATGTGTGGATGCCGGGAGCGAAGGAAATCTTAGCGAAGTACATGGCGGGATCTATGGAGCATGCGCCAGCGGGTTGTCTATAGCCCGAAAAATTATGAGATCTGATTATTTACGGTTGACCATGGAGGAGATTGCATCGATTCGCCAAAAATGCCACAAATGCCAAATTCTGGCCGACAAAATTCATGCACCCCCATCGCCTCTACACACCATGAATTCTCCTGGCCTTTTCGCGGCATAGGGCATGGGCGTCATCGGGCAAATCCATCAAAAAGCCTCCAATGGACACCGTTTCATTTTGGTCGCTATAGACTACTTCACTAAATGGGTAGAGCAGCGTCTTTACGCCAATATCACGGGACTACGATTTGTAAGTTCTTAAAAAGAAATTATTTGTCGTCACGGATTGCGAGAGAGGATCATCACCGACAATGCTTCTAATCGAACAACAAAATGATAAAGGGCGTGTGCACTCAATTCAAGATAACACACCATAATTCCCACGATCTATCGTCCTAAAATGAATGGAAGCGATGGAGGCGGCAAACAAAAATATAAAAGAAGATCATAGCGAAAACTACGGATACCTACAAGGATTGGCATGAGTTGCCTTTTGCCCTTTTATATAGGGCGTCCATTCGCACATCAGCGGGGCAGCGCCCTATTCCTTGGTGTATGGTACGGCGGTACTCCCAATTGAGGTAGAATTCCGTCCCTCAGGGTCTTAAGCAAGTAAAAAACTGGAAGAAAGCTGAATGGGTGCGAGGCGGACTTCGACCAACTAAATCTCATTGATGAAAAAGACTAAAAGCCATTTGTCATGGTCGGATGTACCAAAAGCGGATGGTTCGGGCTTACAACAAAAAAGTGCGCCCAAAGAGAATTCAAAGAAGGGGATCGGTACTCAAAAAGAATCTTCCCAATCGAGAAAGATTCTCGAGGAAAATGGATGCCCAATTGGGAAGGACCATCGTCATAAAAAAGGCCTTCTCGGGAGGAATGGGCCTAACGAAAATGGGCGGGGGCGAGCTGAAAAATCCCGTAAATTCTGATGCCATCAAAAAATACTATCTCTAAAAAAAAAAAAAAAAAAAAAAATAATAAAACTAAAAAAATGGAAGCTCGGGATGAAAACCGAAAGCAAAGCGTCTTGAAGCAAAGGAAGGACTCGAGTTGAAAACCCATAAAGGCGGCTCGGGTAAGTTGAAAAGTTAAATATCGAGGAGAAGGATATCCCCATGAGCATCATGAAGAGGAAGCTTGGGCAAAAAATTCTACACCATTGCGAGGATCATGTATCATTCATATCGAAGATAATGAGAGATCTTGTATTTAACTTATCGTGTCATACCTTTCTTTCTAAGATATCTCAAAGCCCTTAATCCTAATAAAACCGTGTTTTGAGCATCCATTCCTAGCCTCCTTGTCAATTTCAGTCGGATAAGATAACATAGGCTTATAATGAAGCAAGAGATTTGAAGCATTACTATGATTTAACCTTGAAAATTACGGGTAATCAAAAAAATGGTTAACTCCGTCCTTTAAGTTCCCTAAATGGTGTCGATCGGGAAGGCGGGAAGCTTTAAACAACCTGATAGGATAACCGATGGCACATGTCCTATCTATTCAAGAAAAGCGTCTGAGATAACAAAAGAAATCTCACAGGTGAAAACCCGAGAAAGGGCACCCCTTTAAAAAAATCTCTCTAAAGTGAAAACCGAAAAGAGCGCTTTAAAATTCAAGTCGAAATTGAAAAAGAAAAGATCGAGGCGGTTGAACTTAGCGGTGAAAGCGAAGTATCGATGCAGTAACAAAGGAAAGCGAGCGGCAAAAGGACCAAAACAAACCCACCGTGATATTGAAACTCATGCATCATGAATAATCGGACATCACTAGGATTAGGAGCATGTCAATTCATTCATTTGTCATAGCATTTTGTTTTCATCTCGGTATTTGCAGATCAAAAGAGACATCAAGGGTCATCACGATGTGAATCCCAAATGAGGAGACAATGTTTTTACATAAAGGCACATGTTTTCAAGCTCGGAGAGAGGTTCTATATAGGAAGAACTCTCCTCTCAGAGGCTTGAAGTGAAAAGTTCTATATAGGAAGAATGTGTGACTCTAGGGTGAAGACTTCATGATTCTATATAGGAAGAACTCCCGGTCAAAAAATTCACCCATGACACATAAGATTATATAGGAAATCTTGCTATGTCGAAAAAAGAAAAGTCTTATATAGGAAAGACTCAGAGCTTCATTGTCTTAGGGTGAAGGGTTACGTAGCCGAAAAAGAACACTGCAGCTACGAGACTTGAGGCGCAAAAAAGTTCTATATAGGAAGAACTTATGGCTCCAAGGTGAAGACTCACAGTTCTATATAGGAAGAACTCCCAGTC